>CAUYLG010070613.1:0-16139 GCA_963573385.1 Cacajao melanocephalus
TGACTTGCCTAATTCCTTCCCTCTGTCTTCCTGTTTCTCACCTTTTTCTTTCTTCTTTCTCTTCTTCCCTCTCCTCCCCCACCCCCCCCCCCCCCCAACCCAAAGAACACACACCAACCACCCCCACCACCAAACACACACCAAAAAAAAAAAAAAGAAAAAAAAAAATAAAAAAAGAAAAAAACAAAAAAAAAAAAAAAAAAAAAAAAAAAAAAACTAATTCTGTTGGGGACTCAAAAACCAAGTAAAACAATAATGAAGTAATGAAGAAACATTAAGGTTATACTGCCAGGCAAGTGACTCAAAAGTGCCCACATAAGCCAAAACTTCATCAGCTTTAGTAACAATAAGGCCATGAATTTTCACTTTAAAAAAAAAAATGACCATTGGCCGGCGCGGTGGCTCACACCAATAATCCCAGCACTTTGGGAGGCTGAGGCGGGCAGATCATGAGGTCAGGAGTTTGAAACCAGCCTGGTCAATCTGACGAAACCCCGTTTCTACTAAAAATACAAAAATCGGCCAGGCGTAGTGGCGCGCGCCTTGTAATCTCAGCTACTCGGGAGGCTGAAGCAGAAGTATCGCTTAAACCCGGGAGGCGGAGGTTGCAGTGAGCCGAGATCGTCCCAATGTATTCTATCCTGGGTGACAGAGCGAGATCCCCCTCCAAAAAAAAAACCACATATATGTTCGCTCCATTTTGGTAAGCTACAGAAACTTTTCTGTAGCATAGAAAAAGGAACCGTAGGAGCAAGGCTGCTGCTACCACATTAAATAGACCAAAGTCTTATGCAGTAGAAGGTTCTCAAGCAACGAGACCAACTTTCCAATTTTTTTCATAGCACTATTCACAGTAGCCAAAAGGTGTTAACCCAAATGGCCATCAACAGAAACGAATAAGCAAAATGTAGCATAGACATGAGTATTATTCAGAATGATGTACTGACAAATGCTCCAACGTTGGAAAATCGTGAAGACATTACGCTAAGTTAAAGAAGCCAGACATAAAAGCACACGATTCCATAAATACTAAATATGTAAGATAGCTAAATTCAGAGACAGGAAGATTAGTGGTTGCTAAAGACTAGAGGAAGGGGTACAGGCAAAGTGAGAGTAACTGCTTAATGGGGGGGGGGGAACGGAAATGTTTTGGAACTACGAACAAGTGATAATTACACAACACCGAATATACTAAATACCACTTAAATGTACGCTTTAAGATAATTTCACTTTTAAAAAAAATACAAAGAAGTATTTGCTACTCAAAAATTTACTGCACTCTGGGGACTTATATTTTTGTTTTTCCTTAGGGGACTTCTATTTGATAAATCTTTATTACTTAGTTATCACTGTGGCGATGAATCTGATAAACTTGTAGACCAGTTTCAATTACATAAAAACCATCTACTCAATAATTCAGCTTAAGTGCTTTCCAGAAACACCACGTCCTTCTCACTCTGGGCTTGTCTAATTAAAATATTCAGTCCAGATACATCCCATTTGCCGTGACCACACCCTGTGGCCAGGAGTTAGTTCTAGACCAAGCCATTGGTGAAAATTAATTTTTAAAAACACTGCTGGCACCATTAGGGATACATTTTAATGGGAAGCGGCTGAAAGAACCAATCTTAAGTTCAAGAAAGATCGTCCGGTCTTAGAAAAAAGTAATTAGATTCAGGCTGTAAATACTGAAACTACAAGAAAGTAAAGGGTATTACGTGCTTTTCTGAAGTCACTAATCAAGACCAGGCCTTTCAATTCATAGTAAATTGAAAGGCCCGGTCTTGATTAGTAACTTCAGAAAAGCATTCTAAGAAGCTTCCCAATTAAATTAGGAACCAAAAAAAAAGGCGCCATAAAAAGGCCGCGACCTGGACTATAACTTGGCTACCTGCTCCCTCTTCTAGTTCTCAAATCCCGGGTAATCCCCTATCCCAGCTCATCCCCCAATGAAAAATATAAACACCTCCACCCCAAGACGAGGAAACCTTCTGATGGGCCGAGAGCCCCTGCCACCGCCCCGCGCTGAACGTCACAAAATGGCGGCGGCACCTCTTTGTCTCAATCTGGCGCCGCCATTGGGCCTGGCTCCTCCTTGGTAGGATTAAATTCCACTTCCACCTCACTCCCTCTATCGCTGGTCTCTTACCGAGATCTAGGGTAAAAAAATGCAGAGGCTCAAATCCACACGCTCCGATGCGTCTTCCCGCTTTCCTCCGGCCCAACTCACAGCGATGCTTCCAGCTCACCCGGCGTCCACGAAATGGCGGACCACCGCCTTCCCCTCGCTTTTATTTATACGCCATACTGTAATCACATGATTGGACGGGCTAGCCCAATGAGAAGCAGAAGAGGCCGTGACGTAGTGGCTACAAACGCAGCGAGAGCCGCGGTTGCTGGGAGCGCGCTCCGGCGGTTGCTCCAAGTGGGTGGAGACGTACGCCAGCGCGCGCTCGTAGTAACAGGCCTGGCGCTCCCTCGAGCGTTCTTACTGGTCTGTCTGTCGACCCTCAAGTTACTCGTAGACTCCTCTTCCTCACCTCCAAATAGGGTGGGGCTTCTTAAACAGCACCGTCGCCGCCACAGCCAAACACTGGTAGGAGCAGTTGGCTCCTAACGAGATTAAGGAATGAATTTATTAATTGCTTCACCCTTGTGAGCGGTTAGGTTGGAACTAAGCATCGCGTTTACAAACAGGTCACGGAGCTGTTTGAGATCCAGCTGGCACCAAACTGTGGCCGCCTAGATTCCACACTGAAGGAGAATCTTGGCTTGGAAAGTTTGCCCAACTCTGGCTGGTTTCCCGCCTCTCACGCAAACTTGCAGGAGTTGGCGTTAACGGCAAATGAGACCGGTCAGGTGACCTGGAAACTATCACCTTTAGCAAACACCGGGAAAGGGAAGTTTCTGAAGATGGAATGTAAATAATGGGCCCCCGAACGAATGCCAGGAAGGGCCTCTCGCGCCTTTCTCCTAGCAGCCCTTGCACTGCCTGGGATGTATTTGTCCGGCCATTTCCCCTAGGAAGACAGCTACAAGAATAACTGGAGAGAGACTGATTGGGTTAGAAAAATCACCAAGGGCCCGGCGCGGTGGCTCATGCCTGTAATACCAACACTTTGGGAGGCTGAGGTGGTGGATCACTTGGGGTCGGTAGTTCAAAACCATCCTGGCCAACACGGTGAAACCCGGTCTCTACTAAAAATACAAAAATTAGCCGGGCGTGGTGGCAGGCGCCTGTAATCCCAGCTACTTCGGAGGCTGAGAGCAGGAGGATCGCCTGTACTCTGGAGACGGAGGTTGCCGTGAGCTGAGCTCCTGCCACTGCACTCCAGCCTGGGCTACAGAGTGAGACTCTCTCAAAGAAAGAAAGGGAAAGAAAAGTCATCAAGATCTCCCTTTCCTGAACAGTTCAGCTAGTCTCTTGCCCCCAAATGTAGCCCCACCCTAACCCCCTTTCAGTCTGGTCTGACGTATTGTTAAATTTACTTGTAGCTACTCTTAAAAAAAAGAGAGAGAGGAAGGCTGGGTGTGGTGGCTTAAGCCTGTAATCCGAGCATTTTGGGAGGCTGAGGCGGGCGGATCACCTGAGGTCAGGAGTTTGAGACCAGGAGTTTGGCCAACATGGTGAAACCTCAACTCTACTAAAAATACAAAAATTAGTGGGGCATGATGGCACGGACCTGTAATCCCAGCTACTCAAGAGGCTGAGACAGAATTGCTTGAAGCCAGGAGGCAGAGGTTGCAGTGAGCCGAGATCATGCCATTGCACTGCAGCCTGGGCGACGGAGCAAGATGCCGTCTCAAAAAAAGGGGGGGGGGGAGAAAAAGAACCTATGTTTTCATTTATTACCTCTTAGCTGAAAGATATGCCAATTATTATGTTTTAACTTTCCCAGGTATTTTTCTTTTGAAGCCTTATCTCTTATTGTGGTTCTAAAAGGTTTATCTGTAGTGGAGGAAAAAAATACAGATTTATTAGATCCTCAGCCTAGTTTCCTCACCTGTAAAATCGGGGAAGGGGATCTTAGCAAACCTTTTCTTATTTCTCTTCTAGATTTTTTTTCTGTCTCACTTATATTTGCCTTGATTTGTTCCCCTCTATGTAAACTTTTCTCCTCTTTTTTATTTTATTTCCTTCTATCAAATCAAAGGCTCTGAAGTCAGGCAGTCCTGGATTTGGCCCCAGCCCCGACAGCTAGTGACTGGCTGAAGCGTCCTGAGAAGAATGCTTAACCTCGCTCCGTTTCCCGTCTGTAAAATAACCCCAGCCTTGCAGGGTTACAGCTGTTAGGTTTTGTCACTTTGTGGTCATACCTGCATCCCCAGGGCTTAAAAACGACACAGCAGGCAAGCAATACATATTTGTTATTTATTTATTTATTTATTTATTTTTGAGACTCTGGGTCTGACTCTGGAGTGCAGTGGTGCGATCTCACGTCACTGCAACCTCTGCCTCCTGGGCTCAGGAGATCCTCCTGCCTCAGCCTCTACAGCAACTGGGACCGCAGGCACAAACACCCGCCTAGTTTTCATATTTTTTGTAGAAACGGAGTTTCACCATGTTGCCCAGACTGGTCTCAAATTCCGGAGCCCAAAGCCATCCACCTTCCTCAGCCTCCCAAAGTGTCCTGAGCTACAGCACCCAGCCTTTCTTTTCTTTTCTTTTTCTTTTTCTTTTTTTTTTTTTTTGAAACAGGGTCTTGCTCTATTACTCAGGCAGGAGGGCAGTGGAGCAAACTTCGCTCACCACAGCCTGGACCTCCTGGGCTTGACCTCATGGGTTAAAATTGGCCACCCACCATGATCGGTTAATTTTTTTTATTTTTTTGTAGAGACGAACTGTTATAAGCAAAATTTCCATGCCGCAAAAGAAATAGCACTTGAAGATATGTCCTCTCAGCAAGGCAGTTTATTTCTATAGAAGGGTACAGGGTGCACGGATGGAGTAATGATGTCTGCCACCCACTTGGACAAGGTGGGAAAGGGGTACTTATGCCTGACGAGGGGTGGTCCCTGTTGCTGTGTCGTCCCCTATTGGCTAGGGTTAGACCACACAAGCTAGACGAATCCCGATTGGCTGTTTTAGATTTTTTTTTTTTTTTTTTTTGAGACAGAGTCTCACTCCGTCACCAGGCGCCAGGCTGGAGTACAGTGACACGACCTCGGCTCACTGCAACCTCCGCCTCCCAGGTTCAAGCAATTCTCCTGCCTCAGCCTCCCGAGTAGCTGGGACTACAGGCGCGCGCCATCACGCCCAGCTAATTTTTTTGTATTTTTAGTAGAGACGGGATTTCACCATGTTGGCCAGGATGGTCTCGATCTCTTGACCTCGTGATCCGCCCGCCTCGCCCTCCCAAAGTGCTGGGATTACAGGCGTGAGCCACCGCACCCGGCCCCGATTGGCTATTTTAAAAAGAGCAGGGATCCAAGCTGGAGTGGCAGGGTGGGTGTTTTTGTGGGAATGACGGTTTACGGGCTTGTCAGAGCAGGTAGCCAGGGGTGATTATGTGATTGAGATGAGTCAGGGTGGAGCCAGGGAGAGGGGGAGCAGATGTAAACTACTGATGAACCAGTGGAGAAAGTTGTTTACTGGAATTAAAAGAAAGTTAAACTTTAAAATAGAGATTTAAAGAATAAGAGAGCTGACCATACTGACATACTGATTCTTTGAAGAGAAACTTGGGGTTCACTATAACAATAGTCTCACTTTGTTGTCCAGGTTGGTCTTGAACTCCTGGCCTCAAAGGATTCTACCACCTTGGGAGAGTTGTTTGAGACCAATCCAACTCCTGAGATTGGACTTAAACTCCAAACAAGTCTCCAGAAATGCTGGAATTACAAGCATGAGCCACCTCACTGGGCTGTTAAATTATTTAATTAAGTAAGAGAAATGATGTATGTAAATCATCTGGCTCAATCACTGCTTTTAAAAATACTGACTGGCTGGGTGCAGTGGCTCATGCCTATAATTGCAGCACTTTGGGAGGCCTAGGCGGGCTGATTGCTTTAGACTAAGAGTTTGAGACCAGCCTAGGCAACATGGGGAGACCCTGTCTCTACTAAAAACACAAAAAAAATTAGCCATGATGATTCAAACCTGTAGCCCAGCTACTTGGAAAGCTAAGGTGGGCGAATTGCCTGGAACCCTACAAGTTGAGGCTGCAATGAGCCGAGATCGTGGCACTGCACTCCAGTGCATTGCAGTGCAATCAAATGAGACCCTGTCTCAAATAAATAAATGCTGGCCTTTAAAAAATTTTTCTTTTCCCATCTCGTTTTCACATTCTTTCTCACCACTTTTTCTGTTTTTGTTTTTGCATATAGTGCTAGTCAAGGGTGTGTCAGCCTTGGCCTCCCAAAGTGCTAATTTTACAGGTGTGTGTCTTTCAATGAAACTTTTTTAATCCCTCCACCTCAAGTAATGATAACATTCTGAACCTCCCCTGGTCATCCACAGCTTTCTATCTTCTAGCGACTTCAGACAAATGAATTTTCCACTTGCTCAAGGTTTTTTTTTTTTTTTTTTTGGTCTCACCCTGTCACCCAGGTTAAAGTGCAGTGGCACGATCTCGGCTCACTGCACCCTCCACCTCCCGGGTTCAAGTGATTCTCCTGCCTCAGCCTCCCAAGTAGCTGGGACTATAGGTGTGTGCCACCATGCTGGGCTGATTTTTATTTTTTTATTTTTTGAGATAGAATCTCACTCTGTCACCCAGGCTAGAGTGCAGTGACGAAATCTCAGCTCACTGCCACAATCTCAGATCACTGCCACTTCTGCCTCCCAGGTTCAAGCGATTCTCCTGCCTCGGCCTCCCGAGTAGCTGGGACAATAGGCACGCTCCACTGTGACCAGCTAATTTTTTACAATTTTACTAGAGACGGGGTTTCACCATATTGGCTAGGCTGGTCTGGAACTCCTGACCTTGTGATCCACCCGCCTCAGTCTCCCACAGTGCTGGAATTACAGGTGTGAGCCACAGAGCCTGGCCCCTGATTTTTGTATTTTTTGTAAAGACGAGATTTCACCATGTTGGCCAGACTGGTCTCGAACTCCTGGCTTCAAGTGATCTGCCCGCCTGAGCCTCCCAAAGCACTGGAATTACAAGTGTGAGCCACCACACCTGGTCCTGTGAAGTATTTTAATGTTCCTTTAAACTTATACGACCACCACTCTTGTCTGGACCCTCGACTACATGGGTTTTTAGTACAGACTCAGAATGGGAATCATATGCTGTAGGAATATGATTTTCTTTGGGGAACCACCCTTGTCACGGTAGTACATATTATTGATTCAAATGTGGTTGGGTCCTACACCCCTCTTTTTCAGGGGTGAGGAGGTAACCATTCCCAATTAATTAAATCACTCAAGTTCTTAGTCTCTCCCTCGAACCTCCCCCCATTAGGAATGAGGATAAGGAATCCAGTCAGACCAGTCAGCTGCTGAGTCCAGCACTGCTCTTAGGCCAACCAGAGAGAGGTGTGCTACTTCCCCTGATTAGCACAGTCCTGAGCTGGGGCAGCCAGCCTGTTTCCAGGAGGGCAGAAGCAGCCTGAGGTAGACCTAACAGAGTGGGAAGGAGAACTGCAAGGTGGGAAATAAGGAATCCTGGAGAGTCTTGTTGAAGAAGCCTTGAACCCAGCTCCACTTTCTGAATTCCCAGTTATTATTTATTTTGAGATGGAGTCTTTCTCTGTTGCACAGGCTGAAGTGCAGCAGTGAGGTCTCGGCTCACTGCAACCTCTACCTCCCATGTTGGCCAGGCTGGTCTCGAACTCCTGACCTCAAGTTGTCCGCTCATTTCAGTGCCCCAAAGTGCTGGGATTAAGGGGCGAGCCACTGCGCCCATCCTGAATTCCCAGTTATTTGAACATACAGTCAGCCCTCTGTATCCTCAGGTTCCTGCAACCAACTACAGATCAAAAATGTTTTTTTAAAAGAATTTAAAAAATACAACAATAAGAATTAATACAAGTTTAAATCAATACAGTATAGCAACCATTTACTTGTATTAGGTATAATTAATGTAAAGTTGATTTAAATTATAGGGGACGATGTGCATAGATTATACACACATACTACGTTTTATATAAGGGATTTACTTGAGCATCCTCGGATTTTGGTATCCTCGGGGGTCCTGGAAACAGACCTCCCCCACCACAGAGGGTTAAGCATACACGTTCCTATGCTTTTCTCAAAGTACTTAAGCCACTTTGAGTTAGGTTTTTTCCTGTCACTCGCCATCAGAAAGATTCTAAATATAAATATTCTTTTGTATTTTATTTTACAGAGACGGGATCCTGCTCTGTTGGCCAGGCTGGTCTCAAACTTCTGGGCTCAAGTGATCCTCCTGCTTCTGCCTCCCAAAGTGCTGGAATTACACGTGTAAGCCACCACACCAGGCCAAGATTCCAAATGCAGAAATTATTCTGACAGACTTCTTACTATTTTGAGAGCATGGTACTAAGTTATCTTCCAGTTCTAAAATTCACTGTTACCAATTCACTATGTCTAAGTTATGTTTTGTTTTGTTTTTTGTTGTTGTTGTGTGTTTTTTGAGATGGAGTCTCACTCTGTCGCCCAGGCTGGAGTTCAGTGGTTCGATCTTGGCTCACTGCAATCTCTGCCTCCTGAGTTTAAGCAATTCTCCTGCCTCAGCCTCCCAAGTAGCTGGGATTACAGCTGTGTGCCACAATGCCCAACTCATTTTGGTATTTTTAGTAGAGACAGGGTTTCACCATGATGCCCAGGCTGGTCTCAAATTCCTGACCTCAAGTGATTCGCCTGCCGCAGACTCCCAAAGTAATGGGATCTCAGGTGTGAGCCACCGCACCTGGCCACATTTTTTTTTAATTTAAGGAAAAAATGCAGGGCACAGTGGTTCATGCCTGTAATCCTAGCACTTTGGGAGGCTGAGGTGAGAGGACAACTTGAGGCCAGGAGTTCAAGATTGACTTAGACAATATAGCAAGACCCCCTACTCTACAAAAAAATAGAAAAATTAGGTGGGCAAGGTATCGTGCGCCTATAGTCCCAGCTACTCAGGAGACTGAGGTGGGAGGATCACTTGAGCCCAGGAGGCAAAGGTTGCGGTGAGCTGAGATTGTACCGCTTCACTGCAGCCTGCGGCAACATAGTAAGACTCTGTCTCAAAAAAAATATTTAAAAAAAAAAAAAATTACTGATGACCAGGCACTAATAGTTTTGTATAAGGTTTGATGTTTTATGCTTTGGGGGGGGCCAAGATGGGAGAAACACTTAAGGCCAGGGGTTCTGAGACCAGGAGTTTTACTATTGTCTCTACAAAAATTTTTTTTTTAAATTAGCCAAGTGGTGCTGCATGCCTGTAGTTCTCAGGCTGAGAAGGCAACGATCTCTTGACTACAGGAGTTTGAGGCTGCAGTGGGCTATGATGGTTTCACTGCACTCCAACTTGACCAACAGAGCAAGACATTGTCTCTAAAAAAAAAAAAAAAATTTGAGGCCGGGCGCAGTGGCTCACGCCTGTAATCCCAGCACTTTGGGAGGCTGAGGTGGGCAGATCACGAGGTTAAGAGACCAAAACCATCCTGGCCAACATGGTGAAACCCCGTTTCTACTAAAAATACAAAAATTAGCTGCGCATGGTGGCGTGCGCCTGTAGTCCCAACTACTCGGGAGGCTGAGGCAGGAGAATTGCTTGAACCCGGGAGGCAGAGATTGCAGTGAGCCAAGATCATGCCACTGCACTCCAGCCTGGCGCCTGGCGACAGAGCAAGACTCTGTCTCAAAAAAATAAAAATCTAAAAAAAATTGACTGTAATCCCAGCACTTTGGTAGGCTGAGGCGGGCAGATCACCTGAGGTCAGGAGTTCAAGACTAGCCTGGCCAACATGACAAAAACCCATCTCTAGTGAAAATACAAAAATTAGCCAGGCATAATGGTGCACACCTGTCATCCCAGCTACTTGGGAGGCTGAGGCAGGAGAATCACTTGAGCCCAGGAGGCCGAGGTTGCAATGAGCCAAAGTGGCACCACTGCACTCCACCCTGAGTGACAGAGGAAGACTGCGTCTCTAAATAAATAAATAAGATTTAATGTTTTAAATATTGTGATTGACTTCAAGTATCCATGAAGGAAAATCTTTCTTTTTTTTTTGAAACAGAGTCTCATTCTGTTGAAGGCTAGAGTGCAATGGCACAATCTCAGCTCACAGCAACATCTGCCTCCCAAGTTCAAGCAATTCTCCTGCCTCAGCCTCCTAAGTAGCTGGGACTACAGGCTCCAGCCTCCCGAGTAGCTGGATTACAGAGGCCTGCCACCACACCTGGCTAACTTTGGTATTTTTAGTAGAGACGGGGTTTCACCATATTGGCCAGGCTGGTCTCAAACTCCTGACCTTGTGATCTGCCCACCTCTGTGCCTCCCAAAGTGCTGGGATTATAGGCGTGAGCCACCGTGCCCGGCTAATGAAGGAAAATCTTAAAGAGCATGAACCATCACAGGTTGGGCTTGCTCGCTCATGCCTGTAATCCCAACACTTTGAGAGGCCAAGGCGAGTGGATTACCTGAGGTCTGGAGTTTGAGACCAGCCTGGCCAACATGGTGAAACCTCATCTCTACTAAAAATACAAAAAGACTGGGCATGGTGGCTCACACCTGTAATCCCAGCACTTTGGGAGGCTGAGGCAGGCAGATCACAAGGTCAGGAGTTCGAGACCAGCCTGGCCAACATAGTGAAACCCCATCTCTACTAAAAATACAAAAAATTAGCCAGGCATGGTGGTGGGCACCTGTAATCCCAGCTACTCAGGAGGCTGAGGCAGGAGAATCACTTGAACCTGGGAGGCTTAGGTTGCAGTAAGTTGAGATCGCACCATTGCACTCCAGCCTGGGCGACAATGCAAGACTCCGTCTCAAAAGCAAAAAAAAATTAGAGGGGTGTGGTGTCATTACCCTGTAATCAGAGCTACTTGGGAGGTTGAGGCAGGAGAATCTCTTGAACCCGGGAGGCAGAGGTTTCAGTGAGCCAAGGTTGCGCCACTGCACTCCAGCCTGGGCCACAGAGTGAAATTCCGTCTCAAAAAAAAACAAAAACAGAACATGAACCATTACAATAGTTCGTTAACTACATGGTTGAGTCAAGATCCTGGCAGGAAACAGATGGTACACTTAAAGGGTTAACCACAGAGAGAATTACATACAGGGGTGTGGCCAGAGTTAAGGAAACTCACAGGGGAGAGGGCAATCCCAAAGGCAGCTCTTAGGCCCAATGGGGCAAAGAATGGAGCAGGGTTACCAGAAGCGGCCAGGTGCTGCAGCAATGGGAGATGAGTTTTTATAGCTTTAGATAGATGAACTGTGGCAGCCCAGTTATGGAGGTGTGGGGCTAGAATAACTGGACCACTCCCTCCATCGTCCCATCTTTTAATGGTGACTTCTTTTGCTCAAAACCAACTGGAAGCCTGAGGGCAAGAGAGCTGTGTGATACAAGTCTAGAGGTCAGTGGGCCAGGGCACAGAGCAGGGCTGAGAAGGCTAGAGAACTGCTCTAGGATTGTGCTATCCAGTATGGTAGCCACAGGTATATGGTACATGTGGCAAGTTTAGTCCTAATTGAGATGTGCTGTAGATAAAAAACACATGCTGGATTTCAAATACTTTGTATGAAAAAAAGGAATAGATTATTTTATTTGATTTTAAGTTCAAATATTTTTGATGTATTGAGTTTAAAAACTAGATTAAGGGCTGGGTACAGTGGCTCATGCCTGTAATCCCAGCACTTTGGGAGGCCAAGACAGGTGGATCACTTGAGCTCAGGAGTTTGAGACCAGCCTGGGCAATATGCTGAAACCCCATCTCTACCAAAAATACAAAAATTAGCTAGGCTTGGTGGTAAATGCCTGTGGTCCCAGCTACTAGGGAGACTGAGGTGAGAGGATCACTTGAACCTGGGAGGCAGAGGTTACCGTGAGCTGAGATCACACCACTGCACTCCAGCCTGGATGACAGCGCAAGACCCTGTCTCAAATAAAATAAAAATAAACAATATTAAAATTAATTTCATTTCAGCCAGTAGCAGTGGCTCATGCCTGTAATCACCGCACTTCAGGAGACCAAGGCCGGTGGATCACTTGGGGTCAGAAATTTGAGATCAGCCTGGCCAACATGGTGAGACCCTATCTCTACTAAAAACACAAAAATCAGCTGGGTGTGGTGGTGGACACCTGTAGTCCCAGCTACTCAGAAGGCTGAGGCAGAAGATTTGCTTGAACACAGGCTGTGGGGGTTGCAATGAGCCAAGATGGCACCACTGCACTCCAACCTAGGCAACAGAGCAAGATGCTGTCTCAAAATAAAAATTAATTTCATCTGTTCCTTTATACTTTTTAAACTGTGGCTGTCAGAACATTTAAAAGTGGCCAGGCAAGGTGGCATGGGCCCATAGTCCCAACTCCTCTGAGTTGGCACTGTTATTGCACTACCAAAAGCTACTGCATTCCAGCCTGGACAGCTCAGCAAGATTTTACCTCTAAAAAAATTACATATGTAGCTCTTGTTTTATTTCTATTGGACTGTGTTGATCTATAGGGACAAATAGAAAATAAGCAAGCACACACAATTGCAATACATAGTCATTTAAAAGGTCATTTTAGTTCTGTATCCTGGACAGCTACGTAAAAAGAATGTTTCTATAAATTACATAGTTTTAAGCTTTTTAAAACTTGATTGCTTTGGTGGCTTGGCATGGTGGCTCACCCCTGTAATCCCAGCACTTAGGGAGGCAGAGGCACGCGGATCACCTGTGGTCAAGAGTTTCAGACCAGCCTGGCCGGTATGGTGAAGCCCCATCTCTACTAAAAATACAAAAATTATACCAGAGTGATGGCAGGCACCTATAATCCCAGCTACTCAGGAGGCTGAGGCAGGAGAATTGCTTGAACCCCAGCTACTCGGGAGCCAGAGGTTGCAGTGAGCCAAGATCTCGCCAATGCACTCCAGCCTGGGCGACAGAGCAAGCCTTTGTCTCTGCTGGGTGCAGCGGCTCATGCCTAGAAATCCCAGCACTTTGGGAGGCCAAGGCAGGGGGATCATTTGAGGTCAGGAGTTTGAGACCAGCCTGGCCATGATGAAATCTTGTCTCTACAAAAAGACAAAAATTAGCTGGGCATGATGACAAGCACCTTTAATTCGAGCTACTCAGGAGGCTGAGACAGCAGAATCGCCTAAACTAGGGAAGTGGAGGTTGCAGTGAGCTGAGATCGCACCATTGCGCTCCAACCTGGGCAACAGAGCGAGACTACGTCTCAAAAAAACAAAAAACGATGTCATCTCAAAAAAACTTAATTGAGTTGATACTTCGAGACATCACCCTTCTATGTACTTTTTTTTTTTTTTTTTTGAGATGGAGTCTGGCTCTGTTGCCAAGGCTGGAGTGCGGTGGTGATCTCAGCTCACTGCAACCTCCACCTCCCTGGTTTAAGCAATTCTCCTGCCTCAGCCTCAGCCACTGCTGACTTTTTTTTTTCTTTTTTTTTTCTTTTTTCTAGACTGCTCAGCAGGACACTGCTGACTTTTTGATCTGTCCGCCTCGGCCTCCCAAAGTGCTGGGATTGCAGACGTGAGCCACCGCACCGGGCCTCTATGTACTTTTTATCATGATAATCTTTATTATACCTAAAATCATAAAAATAATTCCTTATTACCAAATATTCTATCAGCATTCAAATATCCCTTACTGCTTCATAAATACTTTTATTTTTATTTATTTATTTATTTCTGAGACGGAGTCTCGCTGTGTTGCCTAGGCTGGAGTGCAGTGGCGTGATCTCGGCTCACTGCAACCTCAGCCTCCTGGGTTCAAGCTATTCTCCTGCCTCAGCCTCCTGAGTAGCTGGGATTACAGGCATGTGCCACCATGCCTGGCTAATTTTTTGTATTTTTAGTAGAGACAGCGTTTCACCATGTTAGCCTCAATCTCCTGACCACTGCGGTGTTTGATCCACCACAACCGGTTTATTTTTATTTTTGAGATAGAGTCTCACTCTTTCACCCAGGCTGGAGTGCAGTGACATAATCTTGGCTCACTGCAACCTGCATCTCCTGAGCTGTGGTTTAAGCAATTCTCCTGCCTTAGCCTCCAAAGTAGCTGGGATTACAGGTACATATTTTATATTTTTAGTAGAGGCGGGGTTTCACCATGTTGGCCAGGCTGGTCTTGAACTCCTTACCTCAGGTGATCTGCCCACCTTGGCCTCCCAAAATGCTGGGATTACAGGCGTGAGCCACCTCGCCCAGCCCAATTTTTTAAAAGGTTGTTGGTTAAAAAATGAGTAAACAGGCTGGACGAGGTGATCACGCCTGTAATCCCAGCACTTTGTAAGGCCAAAGCAGGTGGATCACCTGAAGTCAGGAGTTTGAGACCAGCCTAGCCAACAATGACATCCTACTAAAAATTTTTAGTCACCTACTAAAGTAGATGACACTACTAAAAGTACAAAAAATTAGCCTGGCATGGTGGCGTGCTCCAGTAATCCCAGCTACTTGGGAGGCTGAGGCAGGAGAATCTCTTGAACCTGGGAAGGCGGAGGTCGCAGTGAGCCGAGTTCACACCACTGCACTCCAGCCTGGGTGACAAGAGTGAAACTCTGTCTCAGAAAAAAAAAAAAAAAGGAAAAAGAGTAAATGAAAGCTCTCATTCACACCCTTCCCCAGAGACTCTGCCACAATCCTCTAAGCCTTGGTTTTAGAACAGAGACTGACGCAAAGACCCATAGTGATTGCACCTTTGCTCCCTGTCTCTTTCTGTTCTATCCAAACACATCTCGATAGCTTCTGATTGCTTGTCACATGCTTTAAAATTTAAATTACAAATTGACCCAGATCTTTATTCTGTAGCCAGAAACCTATAACTTGTTTTACAAAATGTTCTTGTTGATATTTGGTTTTGTTTTAACATTTTAAGGATGAGTCCAGCAAATGAGGGCTGGTCATTTCAGATTATAGTTTATGATTCTATTCAAGTTATACATCCTGTCATTCACCATGTTATGTCCTGGGAAAGTTTAGTCGTCTCAAAGTGTATTACAGAATCAAAATATTAGAAAACACTGAATCAGCAAAGAGGATTTATGTAGGTGAGGAAACTGGTAAGGCTAGTGGCCATTGAGTGGGTCTGTTTGTTGCTTGGTTTGTTTATTTTGAGAAAGGTCTCAATCTGTCGTCCAGGCTGGAGTGCACTGGTGTAATTTCAGCTCACTGCAACCTTTGCCTCCTGGGCTCAAGCCATCTTCCTCTCTCAGCCTCCTGAGTAGTTGGGAACACAGGCTTGTGCCACCACGCCCGGCTAATATTTTTTTTGAGGGGGTGGTGTCTTTTATTTTTTGTAGAGAAACGGTTTTGCCATATTGCCCAGGCTGGTCTTGAACTCCTGAGCTCAGCAATCCACCTGCCTTAGCCTCCCAGAGTCCTGGGATTACAGGCATGAGCCACCACTTCCAGCCTTGAGTGGGTTTTAAGATTCAGCCAGGCGCAGCGGCTCATGCCTGTAATCGCAGCATTTTGGGAAATTGAGGCCATCGGATCACTTGAGGTCAGGACTTCCAGACCAGCCTGACCAACATGGCAACATCATTTTTCCTGAAATGGGCAACTGGCATGCGATCTTCTTCAGAGCTCTTCTTCTTCTTCTTTTTTTTTTTGAGATGGAGTTTTGTTCTTGTTGCCCATGCTGGAGTGCAATGGCATGATCTTGGCTCACCGCAACCTCAGCCTCCTGGGTGTAAGGCCGATAGCCTTGCCGGGGAACCGGATGGACAATACCCACCCCCTCCGCACCTGATAGCACTGTTATCAGGAGGCTGGACCGCCTACTCAGCTCCTGCCTTCTCCATGCGGGCTCCCCACACCCACTCCTGCATTCCACCCCTAGCCCTACCCTCAGCACTAAATCATGCTCTCAGCCCCAAAATTCAAAAATCCCGCCGAGAGCCTGACCAATGGCAACTTGCCAAGTCCAGGTCCAGTCTCTCTATGACCAATGCAGTTGCTCATGCTTTGTTTCCCCACTGACCAATCTATTGCCCTCACCCCCTATAAAACCCCACGCCCAGAACGGCAGGGCGTGACTTCTCTGGCTTCTCTCTCTCTCTCTCTCTCT
>CAUYLG010070615.1:0-151670 GCA_963573385.1 Cacajao melanocephalus
GATGGAGCTCTGTCTTTAGAATCCAGGTAACTGCCCTCTTCACAGAACTGGAAAAAGCCACCTTAAACTTCATATGGAACCAAAAGAGAGCCTGCATAGCCAAGTCAATTCTAAGCAAAAAGAACAAAGCTGGAGGCATCATGCTACTGGACTTCAAACTATACTACAAGGCTACAGTAATCAAAACAGCATGGTACTGGTACCAAAACAGAGATATAGACCAATGGAACAGAACAGAGGCCTTGGAGGCAACGCTACACATCTACAACCAACTGATCTTTGACAAACCTCACAAAAACAAGCAATGGGGAAAGCATTACCTGTTTAATAAATGGTGTTGGGAAAACTGGCTAGCCATGTGCAGAAAGCAGAAACTGGACCCTTTCCTGACACCTTACATTAAAATTAACTTCAGACGGATTAAAGACTTAAACATAAGACCTAACACCATAAAAACCCTAGAAGAAAACCTAGGCAAAACCATTCAGGACATAGGCATAGGCAAGGACTTCATGACTAAAACACCAAAAACAATGGCAACAAAAGTCAAAATAGACAAATGGAACCTAATTAAACTCCAGAGCTTCTGCACAGCAAAAGAAACAATCATTAGAGTGAACTGGCAACCAACAGAATGAGAAAAAATTTTTGCAATCTACCCATCTGACAAAGGGCTAATATCCAGAATCTACAAAGAACTAAAACAGATTTACAAGAAAAAAAAACAAACAAACCCATTCAAAAGTGGGCGAAGGACATGAACAGACACTTTTCAAAAGAAGACATATAAGAGGCCAACAAACATATGAAAAAATGCTCATCATTGGTCATTAGAGAAATGCAAATCAAAACCACATTGAGATACCATCTCACGTCAGTTAGAATGGCGATTATTAAAAAATCTGGAGACAACAGATGCTAGAGAGGATGTAGAGAAATAGAAACACTTTTAGACTGTTGGTGGCAGTGTAAATTAGTTCAACCATTGTGGAAGACAGTGTGGCGATTCCTCAAGGACCTAGAAATAGAAATTCCATTTGACCCAGCAATGCCATTACTGGGTATATAAGATTACAAATCACTCTGTTATAAAGACGCATGCATATGTTCATTGCAGCGCTGTTTACAATAGCAAAAACCTGGAACCAACCCAAATGCCCATCAATGATAGACTGGACAAGGAAAATGTAGGCCATACACACCATAGAATATGTGGAAAATGTGGCACATATACACTATGTAGCCATAAAAAAATGAGTTTGTGTCCTTTGTAGGGACGTAGACGAATCTGGAAACCATCATTCTTGGCAAACTGACACAAGAACAGAAAATCAAACACCGCATGTTCTCACTCGCAGGCGGGTGTTGAACAATGAAAACACAAGGACACAGGGAGGGGAGCATCACACTGGGGTCTGTTGCGGGGGAACAGGGGAGGGACAGCGGTGGGTAGGGAGGTTGGGGAGGGATAACATGGGGAGAAATGCCAGATGTAGGTGATGGGGGGGGAATGGAGGCAGCAAACCACATTGCCATGTGTGTACCTATGCAACAGTCCTTCATGTTTTGCACATGTACCCCAGAACCTAAAGCGCAATAAAAAATATATATATATACATATATATATACACACACATACATATATATATATATAAATAGAAAAAAGCATATAAAGAATATAAGGAAAATATTTTCCTACAGCTGTACAATGTGTTTGTGTTTTATGTTGTGTTAGTCCAAAACAGTCAAAAAGGTTTTAAAAACTTAAAAGCTTAGAAAGTGGAAAAGTTACAGTAAGTTAAGATTAACTTATTATTGAAGAAAAAAATTTAATAATTTTTTAATAAACTTAGTGTAGCCTAAACGTACAGTGTTTATAAAGTCTATGGTAATGGCCTAGGCCTTCACATTCACCACTCACTCTGAGAAACTTCCAGTTCAATGAGCTCCATTCATGGTAAGTGCCCTAAACAGGTGTACAATTTTTCTTTTCTTTTTTTGAGACAGGGTCTTGCTCTGTTGCCCATGCTGGAGTACAACAGAGCAATCATGGCTTACCGTAGCCTTGACCTCCTGGACTCAAGTGATCCTCCCGACTCCACCATCCAAGTAGTTGGGGCTACAGGCATGCACCACCACACCCAGCTCATTTGAAAATTTTCTGTAGCGATGAGGTTTCACCATGTTACCTAGGCTGGTCTGAACTACTGGGCTCAAGAGATCCGCCCACTTTGGCCTCCCAAAATACTGGGACTGCAGGCATGAACCACCATACCAGGCCCAATTTGTCTTTTATACCATAGTTATTGTACGTTTTCTATGTTCAGATATGTTTAGATATACAAATACTTACCATTGTGTTACAGCTGCCTACAGTATTCAGTACAGCAACATGTGTACAGGTTTGTAGGCTAGAAGCATATACATCATACAACCTAGGTGTGTAGTAGGTGGACCATCTAGGTTTGTGTAAGTACTCTACAATGTTTACACAATCATGAAATCACCTAATGATGCATTTATCAGAACATATCTCCATCATTATATGACACATGACTGAAAAATTAATACATTTTAACAATTACTCAGCACCAACAGCAGAACCTAAAACATGGTACACTTAGCACTGTCAATAGAACTTTGTGAAACGATAAAAATACTTTATCTGCACTGTCCCATATATCCACATGTGGCCACTGAGCATTTGAAACGTGCCCAGTGCAAGTGAGGAACTTAATTTTGTTTCATTTAATCTCAATTAATTTAATCTAAAAAAATTATTTAGACTTTAAATCTAAAAAAAATTATTTAGATTTAATCTAAAAAAAAAAAAAAGAATGAATGGGCCTGGCACAGTGGCTCACACCTGTAATCCCAGCACTTTGAGAGGCCGAGGTGGGTTGATTGCTTGAACCCAGGAGTTGATGATCAGCCTGGGCAACAGAGGGAGACAGTGTTTGTACCAAAAAAAAAAAAAAAAAGTTATATATAAAATAAAGAATGAATGTAGTGTTCCTCTAGGCACATTTTCCCGATCAAAGGTTTCCAAATTTGTTCCCATGAAGGCGTGTAAGTGGGTTCCTGGAAGCCAGCACACTTTCAGAGGGCCACCACAAAACACTGATATAATTTCACTGTGTGAATTAGGAACAATTTAATAGAAAAAAATATGTCTATATATGAATATAATAGAATAAATCACAACTACAAGCACTTGTCTGAAAATTTTTTAAGCTATTAAACTAAGTGGTAATTTTTTCTACTGATTCCTAGTCACTTGCTTAATCATTTCATCATTAGGTAGTGCTCATCAGCACTTAAGCAGTAGCAGCTGCTACAAAAACAAAATGAAAGCAAAATTTTAAATAGAGATTATAATGCCCATTATCTTCAGTGTGTATTTTCAGGGCAGAGAATTGGAAAACAGAAAAATCAAGATTACTTCAAATAATAATAGACTGACATTTGATTAGTCAAATGTTGTGTTTTATGTTGTGTTAGTCCAAAACAGTCAAAAAGGTTTTAAAAACCTTTTATGCAGCTGACATTCCTAGATGCTCTACTCTTCTTACATCACTACAAGACAGCTATTTTTACTCACTTTATATATAAATAAAATGAAATTCCAGGATATTAAGAAACCTACCCAAGATTACCCAATTAGCAAATGGGCTGATTAACTCTAAAATTAATACTCTTCTCTTACATCACAAAAACTTAAGTAAATGTAACTGAATCTTAGAGCAGTTTTTCTTAAGCCAGGTGGCCTATCAGATTCACCTGAAGAAGAGTCCCAATTATTTGCATTTTTTTTAAAGGTCACCAAGTGATTGAGATAAATCAGAGGTTTTCAACCTTTGTGTAAAATTATCATTAATGGCCAGGCGTGGTGGCTCACACCTGTAATCCCAGCACTTTGTGAGGCTAAGGTGGGTGGATCACATGAGGCCAGGAGTTCGAGACCAGCTTGGCAAACATGGTGAAACGCTGTTTCTACTAAAAATACAAAAATTAGCCAGGCATGGAGGTGCGCACCTATAATCCCAGCTACTCAGGAGGCTAAGGCTTGAGAATCGCTTGAACCTGAAGGTGGAGGTTGAAGTGAGCCTGAGATCATGCCACTGCACTCCAGTCTGGGCAACAGAGTGAGACTCTGTCTCAAAAAAAAAAAAAAATCTTTCACATAAAATTTTAGACTATATAATAAAACAGTTTTAACAACATATGTAGAACTGTTTACTACTATAAAAATGTAGAAAGTTTGACTTGAGTCTATTTTTATTAAATTTCCTCTCTCCTGCTTCACTGTCAAGATGCCAAGATGCCAGATATAACTGATTATTATCATAATATGCCCACATCTCACAACACACCCCACCCACCATTCCAATTTGCTGTTATCGACTGTGTTCTGAGACAAGAGAGAACCATGCAAATCGGAACAGTGTGTAAAATAAAAGCCAACAGGCTTTGAGAGTCTATCTTATCAGTAAAGTACAGGCGCTTTTAGCACATGAACTTAGTGGTATCAAATCTGGTTGCTCAGGAACTTCTTTTTAATTTCTGATTTTTAACTTTGCTCCTAATTCTTAACCTTGTACATAATTCCTGATCCTTCACTCCTGATTCTATACAACTGTACATAAACTATTATCTCACTGGGAGATAATTTTTCCTTTACGTCTGCCTCTCTACCTAGATCATGAACTCCCTGAGTTCAGGGCCTATGTTTAGTCATCTTTGTACTCCAGTGCTATCATAGTGTCACGGATACAGCAAACTCTCAACAAATGTTTGCCTCCTAAATGACTCATGGAGGCTGCCCTGAGTGAAGTTTAATGATAAATGGTCATTTGTGACAATATATACAGAACCTTTCATGAAGTAACAATGAGCTCTGAGCCATTACATTACAAAGCCATAGATCCAATAGTCAACAAATCACAAGCACAAGAATCATGTTAAGCCAGGCTCGGTGTCTCATGCCTGTAATCCCAACACTTTGGGAGGCCAAGGCAGGAGGACAGGTTGAGTCCAGCAGTTTAAGATCAGCCTGAGCAACACAGTGAGACCTCACCTCTACTAAATATTAAAAAAATTAGCCAGGTATGATGGCATACGCCTGTAGTCTCATTTACTCAGAAGGCTGAGGCAGGACGATAGCTTGAGCCCAGGAGATTGAGGCTGCAGTGGGCTATGTTTGCACCATTGCACTCCAGCCTGGGAGATGAGAGTGACAGTATCGGAAAAAAAAAAAAAGAAAATCATGTAGAAAACATCAAAGCACATCACAGTCAAATTGCTTAAAACCAGTGATAAACAGAAAATTCTAAAAGCATTCAGAGGAGAGGGCTGGGTGCGGTGGCTCACACCTGTAATCCCAGCACTTTGGGAGGCTGAGGCACGTAGATCACAAGGTCAGGAGGTCGAGACCAGCCTAGCCAATATGGTGAAACCTTGTCTTCACTAAAAATACAAAAATTAGTCGGGTGTGGAGTTACTTGGGAGGCTGAGGCAGGAGAATCACTTGAACCTGGGAGGTGGAGTTTGCAGTGAGCCAAGGTCCCACCACTTATTCAAGCCTGGGCGACAGAGGTAGACTCCATCTCAAAAAAAAAAAGAAGTATTCAGAGGGAAAAGATACAAGATGGAGTTCCACTCTTGTTGCCCTGGCTGGAGTACAATGGCACGATCTCGGCTCACTGCAATCTCTGCCTCCCGGGTTCAAGTGACTCTCCTGCCTCAGCCTCCCAAGAAGCTGGGATTACAGACATACACCACCATACCTGGCTAATTTTGTATTTTTAGTATAGACGGGGTTTCTCCATATTGGTCAGCCTAGTCTCAAACTCCCAACCTCAGGTGATCCGCCCACATTGGCCTCCCAAAGTGCTGGGATTACAGGGGTGAGCCACTGCACCCAGCTGAAAAAGACACATTCTATACAAAAAGAACAAAGATTAATAAGACAGGAGACATCTCAAAGAATGCAAGCCAAAAGACAGTGAAGCATCATCTTTAAAGTAATGAAAGGAAAAAATGATCAACCTACAGTACTGTACCCAATAAACATTTCTTTCAAAAGGAAATCAAAATAAGGACTCTTTCAGTCATATAAAAGTTGAAAGAATTCATCACCCACATACTTGCTCTACTAGAAATGCTAAAGAATGTTCTTTAAGTAAAAGCAAATATGGAAATATGGACCCAGATGGAAATATGGATCTACACAAAGGAGTGAAGCAGCCCAGAAATGGTAAATATAGACAAAAGTGACTCCGTTTTGGATGCTAACCCACCATACTGATTTCTGACTAGCCCCAGTCTCGTGAATGCCTCTTAATTCCTGCTTTATTTACTAGTGTAAGAACATGTCAAACTTGGGTGTTGGCACACAAATGATAGAATATGGCACATGCAGCATTCTTGCCTGTTCTGGAGGGCTGTCTTTAATTGTCTTGCACAGGGTGCATACCCCATCTCCCTGTAGTATATAAGCCCTGGGTCTCGGGAGTAACAGTGTGGACTAACACCTGTCTCCACAGGTGTCAGGAATAACAGTGTGAAGTAACACCTGTTTTGCAGCTACCCACCTATCTGCTAACAACTGTCTGCAAGTTCCCTCAATAAATCAATCAATACCAATGAACAATTTGCCTGCTGCCTCTGGTTTTTCGGTCCCTTCGGCATTCAAGGGTCACTTTGCTTATATCACCCTTTCATGCAACAACATGGTTAAATATATAAGCTTTTCTTCCTTATTTTGAAAATCTCTTCAAAAGATAATTGACTATCTAATACAAAAATAACAATATATTGTGGAACTTAAAACATGTAGAAATAAAATATATGACAATAGCACAAAGACCCAGGGGAAGGGAGGAATAAAAGTATACTGTTTTTAGGTTCTTGTTCTAGATGTGAAGAGGAGTAATATTACTTGAAGGCAGAGTGTGACAAAGACGATACTATAAACCCTAAAGTAACCACTAAAAAAAGAGAAAAAGTTGTATCTAATAACCCAATGTGAGAGATAAAATTGAATCATAAAAATTGTACTCAATTGAAAAGAGGGGAAAAAAGGAAAAAGAAGAACAAATGTGACAAACAAAAAACAAATAGCAAGATTAAAACTAAACATACACAATAATTAGATTAAATGTAAATGGCCTGAACATGCCAATTAACCACAGAGATAGTCAGATTGTTTAAAAAACAAGACTCAACCAAACATTGCCTACAAGAAGTCCATTTATATAAAGATATAAATAGGCTAAAACTAAAAGTATAGAAAAAATCTCTATCATGCTAATGTTAATCAAAAGAAAGCTGGAGCAGCTATATTAATACCAGACTAGATTTCAGAGCAAAGTATATAATCAAGAATAAAAAGAATCATTTAATAATGATTAAGGGGTCAATTCATAGAGGTATATTACAGTCCTAAACATTTATATACACAATAAGTCTCAGCACACCAGAACAAGAAAACAGAAGGATGCCTTTCATGGTTAAAATGCGGTATCAGTATTCCTGTACCAAAACTGAACATTACCAAAATGGGGCTTAAGATCTTCTTTATGTAATCAATGGCATGTAATTTTACTAATGAAAGTACAGTATCCCCCAAAAGGGTCAAAGTTAGTAGTGTGTTAAACAGTTTATGAAAATATTTATGACTTCAGTGCCAAAGCTGATCAAAGTGATCTAAAGCTGACTCACCTTTCATATTGCCTATCTCGTGGTAATGAAGCACTCCAATGTCGAAAGTCTATGATTAACATAAGTAAAAGGAGACAGGATATGAAGAAGAGTCCCAGGAATGCCACCCGTTGACGGAGAAATGGACTCACTGTGGGCACAGTGAAGTACCAGGAGGCTGGGCAGAGGTAGGAAAAACTGATCCTGAAATTAGACAAACATTAGTAAGTCTGAAACATGTCTACAATTGAGTGTTTAAAAATCATTTTTAAATTGGATAAAAGCCCTCCTAATAAAGGCAAAAATCCTTGCCAACAGAAGTCTAAATGTTCTTTTAGTCTTTAATTTTAGAAGTTCATGGTGCTTCTACTATATAAATCAGAAAAGCCTTATCTGTCCTTTTTCCAAACTGCACTTTTGAGTGCAATTTAAAGACTTAATCTCATGTTAATGAAAAGATCACAGTCTCCCTGGGCAACCTCATAACATTGAAGAATCAGAGCAACTACAATATTCCCAACAAAGAATGCTGTAAGAAACGGGATGGTCAGAAAATTTATTTAACTGATTTTAAAAATGTTTTACCAGATTATACATGTGCATAGTAAAAGACAAATCAAACAGTTTAATAGGATATGTCGCATAGTGAAAAGTGACTCTTGCCCTAACCCCACAATCTCTCTCAGAGGCAACCATTGCTACCCAGTTGCTGTGTGGTTTTTTTTGTTTGTTTTGAGACGGAGTCTTGCTATGTTGCCCAGGCTGGAGTGCAGTGGTGTGATCTTGGCTCGCTGCAGCCTCTGCCTCCTTCATTCAAGTGATTCTCTTCCCTCAGTCTCCCGAGTAGCTGGGATTATAGGTGCCTGCCACCACGCCCGGCTAATTTTTGTATTTTTAGTAGAGACGGGGTTTCACCATGTTGGCAAGGCTGGTCTCGAACTCCTGACCTCAGGTGATCCACCCGCCTCAGCCTCCCAAAGTGCTGGGATTACAGGCGTGAGCCACAGCGCCGGGCCGTTGCTGTGTATTTTTCCAAGGATATTCTACAGATACACAAGCATACATATACAACAATATATTTACAGTTATATCTGTGTGTGTGTGTGTGTATCCATTCCCTTGGTTTTACACAAATGGTAGTCCACCATACCTACTGTTCTGCATCTTTCCCCCACTTTATTTGATAATTGTCCCTTATTGGTACATGTAGATCCACATTAATTTTTTTAAAAGCTTCAGGGTATTCTAATGTATATATAAGTGTATTCATCTGTGAAGTTCACTTTCTATATTGATTCAAAAGGACCTCGGTCTGTCTGCTTTTAAAGTTCATTGCAAACAAAAAACAAAAAACCTCTTTGTTTAACCTTCTCAAGCGGCACCTCGCCGCGCTCAGATGCAAATCTTAAAGGATGTTACAACCCTGCACTTTACAGAGCTGAGCAAGCGGACTCACTCCACCACCCCTGGACTATGGGCTGGAAACTTATTTTAACAGCCCTCACAAGAATACAACTTTGATCGTCTCTGCATCCAACTGACCAGGATACAAAGTCCAAGTACAGCTCCAGGGCAAACCTCACTTGTGAAAGCCTCCCAGGGCCCCCCAACCTGCCTCCATCCTCCGCTGTGCTCCCAACCAGAGAGAAAGTGTGCAGTCTTACCTAGCCATGGGTTCCCTTCAGTGGTCTCAACGCCTGTCACCTTCCTTTTCTTTTGCCCTGAGAAGGTGGCCTCCTTGTTCCAGGCATCTCCTACGTCTGCAGCCTAGAAAGATTTGATTTCAGGCTTCCGTCCGACTGAGCCCACGAGACGAGACCACCACGGGAATTCCACGGCTCCCACCTCCTCCCCAGGCTCCCACTCGGTCTGCTCTGGTTCCTCAGGCCCAGGGGACCCTACCCGGGCATCCTGGGAGCAGGGCGTTCTCGTGGGCCAGCTCTGTCCTCTAGGAGCCGGTCGTCCCCAGGTGGCGGGGTGTGGGTCCCGCTTCCTCTCCCCGTCCCTCGGGGTCCCACAGCCCTCTCGCGCCCACACTCACGGGATCAAGCGGCTCGCCGGTTCCTTCGGCACCGCTCGGCTCAGTCCCGAGCTGCTCCCCGCGGCCCCTAGCCCAGCCGGAAGAAGAGCCCGGGCCGGCGGCGGCGCCACGTCCCCAAGGAAACCGCAGGGAGCCAATGACTGACAGAGTACCCACGGAGAGGGGCCGGCCCGCCACGAACCGAGCCGGGGGCAAACCAGCTCCGTCAGTAGTACGTCCGTCCGCCAGGGTGGCCAATCCCCTAGAGCTCTCGGCCTCTAATGCCCGCCCCGGGATTTCGAGCCGCGCCCAATCGGAAAGGCGTCGTACCGAGGCTCCGCCTGCAGGGCCAGCGGTGAGCGCACAGGTGAGTGGCGTTGGGCGGTCCTGCGTCCGCTGCTCTCTCGGGAGCGCGAACTCTCTGCTGGTTACTTTCTCTGCGGCCGTTCCCGGGACAGAGTAGTTCCTGTGGGCTGGTCTTGGGGTGTTCGCGACCAAAGCGCATCCCTTGCCTATAACCTATTGGAGGTTTCGTGCCCACCAACCCTCCCCACCAGAATGGCAGTTCTCCCACCTTAAACCTTTCCTATCACCTCCCAAACCGATGCCCAGAACTCCTTGTCTTACACCGTTTGAAAAACATAAATTGAAGACAATGACGTTTACACCAGTGCTTATATTCATTCATTCATTGAATGTCTACTTATGCCAATCATGAGTTTTTGTGTGGCTGCCCTCCCGGACCCTACAGTAACACAAAGGCACGGGCGCGCGCGCGCGCGGGCGCGTGTGTGTTTCTTGCTTAAACCAGCCGTTATCTCATTTCCAGGAGGACGGCATAAAGTCCAAGGTCTTTCCAACGTGGCACATCCATTTCGGTCCACGACCCGCCCTACCGCATCTTCTCCCGCTACTCGCCTTCGTTACCACGATCCAGCGACGCGCCCTGTGGTTTCTGGCCTCAGGCTTTACTCATTCTGCCCCTCCACCTGCCCTGAATAACCGTCCCCGCCTCTTAGCCAAATCACCTGCTACTTATCCTTAGCACACATCTTTAAGGGTCACCTCCCCTAAAAGCCCTCCTTGATCTATTACACCTTCCTTATACATGCCTATTGTTTCACTTAGCACATTGAATTACAATTATACATATGTATTTGTCTGTCCCACTAGACAGAATACCCTTGAAGGCAGGGACCATCTGCTTCCAATATTCCCAATACTGGCCACTGTCTGGCAGATAAAACACAACTAATATATAATTAATAAGCAAATAAATGAATGTAGAGGGAAGAAGACCACCCAAATGCTTTTATTCAAAGCTTGCTATGACAAGGGAGTCAGTTACCATCACTTACATTTGGCCGACTCGAAGCCTGTCAGGACAGCAGGAAAACTATTTACTTACTTATTTATTTACGTACAGGGTCTTACTCTGTTGTCATCCAGGCTGGAGTGCAGTAGTGTGATCATGGCTCACTGCAGCCTCAACCTCTTGGGCAAGTGATCCTCCCACCTGGGCTCTACAGCCACATGCCACCATGCCTGGCTAATTTATTATTATTATAATTATTATTTGTAGAGATGGAGTCCCACTATGTTATCCAAGCTGGTCTTGAACTCCTGGGCTCAAGCAATCCTCCCATCTCAGCCTCCCAAAGTGCTGAGATTATAGGCATGAGCAGCTGACCAAGAAAGCTTAGCAGTGAACAAAAAGGGAAGGGTTCACGTATGCTCTGACTTAGGGTATTAGCACGGGAAAGCTGGAGGTGGGCTAACAAAAGCAGAGTCCCTTATGTGATTGGTTTGGGATAGCATATTTGGCTGTCTTTAGTGAGTCCCGAGTTGAAGAAAGGAGGGTGCAAAAAAAAACAGGGAAACTGACAGTCATTGACCAAGTCCTGATTATTCTGGGCTGGTTGCTGTAGAGGTTGTGGGTCAGAGTTCTAATTGTCATATAAGATCTGACCATTGTCCAGTTTCTATATTCAGTTCTCATGACTACTGTTTTTTTGTTTTGTTTTGTTTTGTTTCTTCACTACTCTCCTAACCTCACTGAACTTCCTAATTCACCTTTCTTCTTCAATTCTCAGTTCTCAGTTTTTTTTCTCTGTCCCTCAATCCCCACTCTGCTTCAAGTGCTATATTTTATCTGGATCCCCAGAAACCACATTGAGTAGAATAGTTGCATAAAGTTGGAATTAACCACAAAATTATACAGATACCAGTTATTTTTATTACTTCAGAACCCATTTCAGTTCCTAGAACAAAATAGACATGGAAAGAATTAGAAAAATGTTTTGGAGTAATTTATTTAAATTTCTTGCAGTTGCCTTCTATGAGTTCTAAGTCTAATCTAATTTCAAACTTTAGTGTTCCATAAAATAGGTGTTTTTGAGTGGAAGTATAATTCCTATTTTTAAAAATAGTATTTAATTCACATGGTTTATGAACTATATTAATTTATAATTCAAAAGTTCTTTGAAACATCCTCTAATTTACATTTTATAACTAGATCACAAAACAGAAAAGACCTACATTTTAATCCCAACATTTCTTCATTGTATTTTCTTTGTAAAACTTTGTCAGTCCGGTTTGGATACTTCCTTCAATAAATCCATATGCTCTCAAGCATTTGTCAAACATGATTCTTTACAAAAACCAGCAATGCTTATCTGGTTAACAGCTCATAGGGCTGAGTTCTGCGTTTCCAGTCAGCAGGGCAAATTAAAAAGCACTGAGACTATTTCTCTATTTCATTTGCTATAACTCAACGTGTTGAAACAAATTACATAAACCTATGTTTCAAAACAGGTTTTTAACTGCTCTTTAAAGGCTTGCCTTACAATTACATTTGCAATTTTCTCCAGATGTGCTTGATACCCAGCCCAGAGCAAAATCAGCCCAATAGGTCCCATATTAAGTGCCAGTTGTTTGCTTTGCTTCATTTCCCCTTGTGGATTCTCCTTCCCTCCACACTCCATCCTACCCTATCTTCTAAAGGAATTCGGAGGAGTGTCATGTGGTCTACACTCTCCCTTCCAAGTTTACCCATCTCTCTTCACTTGCCTTTCAGGCACCCCATTGTCCCAAGTAAACTCATTATCTCTCTACTCTCGTCATATCAACTCAAACCTCCTCTGTCCATATATTCTCCATTTTGACAAAATACCCTGTGATTCACCAGAGCAGGAACCTGTGTGGGAGTCATTCTAGAATATCTTTCTTCTAATTTTCTTTCTCCCTTTCCATCCAATGAGTCACTAGTGGTCCTTAATTCAAGTGCCTAAAATCCTCTCCGAGATCTTCTGATGAATATTTCCAACTGGGGCCCCTGCCTCCAGACCTATGCCCCTCCTGAGTGCCCTTTGATTCTGTTACCATTGGGAAAACTCATCATCCTACTTCCTGGTTTAAAATGCTTCAGTAGTTCCTTATTATTATTTTTTTTTAGCCCATCCTATGGTCCCATAGTAGTGTCTTATTCCAACAAGATATAGTCCAAATTCCTTAGCATGGTGTGGCAGATCCCACTGATAGCCTACTCCAGAAGCCAGTACTGTCTCTTTAACCTTGTTAACTTGACAGGTAACCACACTGCTCGTCCATGTGCTTGAAGTGCGCTAGGCTCCAACCTCAGTCCCAGGAGGTAAACTGTGATTATCTAAGTCAATCATGGTGAGTCAATACCTTCACAAAATATTGGTTTAAATGGGCATATGATATAATTTTAGCTAACAATATGGAAAGGAAGTCAGCTGTTGAGAGGAATAGTCAGGGAGGAAAGAAGACATTTCTAGGCAAAGTTTTCTTCATCTTAAAAAATGATATATTCAGCCAGGTGTGGTGGCTGTCGCCTGTAATCCCAGCACTTTGGGAGGCCGAGGCGGGTGGATCATGAGGTGGAGATCAAGACCATCCTTGCTGACATGGTGAAACCCTGTCTCTACTAAAAATACAAAAATTAGCCGGCCATGGTGGCAGGTGCCTGTAATCCCAGCTACTCAGGAGGTTGAGGCAGGAGAATCACTTGAACCCGGGAGGAAGAAGTTGCAGTGAGCAGATATTGTGCCACTGCACTCCAGCCTGGGTGACAGAGCAAGACTCCATCTCAAAAAAAAAAAAAAAAAAAAAAAAAAATATACATTCATATCAAAGTTATTGAAAGAAAAAAATGATACAGGTATAAGTCAATGAAAACTTTACATAATGGGGCTGGGTGTGGTGGCATGCAGATGTAATCCCAGCTACTTAGAAAGCTGAGGTAGGAGGATCTCTTGAAGCCAGGAGTTCGAGGTGTTTTGAGTGGAAGTATAATTCTTGTTTTTTCAATAGTACTTAATTCATATGGTTTATGAACTGTATTAACATAATTCAAAAGTTTATTGAAACATTGTCTAATTTACATTTTATAACTACATCTCAAAACAGAAAAAAAATATATATATATATATTATTTTTTTGAGAAGGGGTCTTGCTCTGTTCCCCAGGCTAGAGTGCAGTGGTATAATCTTGGCTCACCGCAACCTCCGCCTCTTGGGTTCAAGTAATTCTCCTGCCTCCACCTCCCGAGTAGCTAGGATTACAGGCATGCACCACCATGCCTGGCTAAGACCTACATTTTCATCCCAACATTTTAAAATTATATTTTCTTTGTAAAATTTTGTCAGACTTGTTTTGACAATACTTCCTTCAATAAATTCATATGCCCTCAAGCATTTGTCAAGCATGATTCTTAGCAAAAACCTGTAGTGCTTATCTGATTATCAGCTCATAAGGCCGAGTTCTGAGGTTTCCAGTCAGCAGGGCAAATTAAAAAGTATTGAGACTATTTCCCTATTTCATTTGCTGTAACTCAACATGTTGAAACAAATTATAGAAACCTGTATTTCAAAACAAGTTTTTAACTGCTCTTTAAAGGCTTGCCTTACAATTACATTTGTAGTTTTCTCCAGATGTGTGTTATGATTGTGCCTATGAAGAGCCACTGGACTCTAGCCTGGGCAATATAGCAAGATCCCATTTCTTTTTTTAAAAAGTAACATAATGAGAGAGAAAGAAGAGAAGGCCCCCTTTCTACTTCCCGGTGTGATCTTTTTGTTGTTGTTATTGAGATGACGGGGTCTCACTCTGTTACCTAGGCTGGAGTATGGTGGTGCAATCTTGGCTCACTGCAACATCTGCCTCCTGGGCTCAAGTGATCCTCTCGCCTCCCAAGTAACTGGGACTATAGGCACACACCGCCACACCTGGCTAATTTTTTGTATTTTTGGTAGAGATGGGGTTTTACTGTGTTGCCCAGGCTAGCCAGGTGTAATCTTAAAGACGTGATCCCTGGAACTGCTGTAACCATCTTATAATCATGAGGAGACAAGCCTGGGGATAACAGAATAGAAATACAGAAGCAAACTGTGTTCTTGATAACATCATTAAGCTGCTAAATTAAGACACTGGAGACATCTTACCTTGGGCTTATTATTTGAAATACTAAATTCCTTATTGTTCTTATTTTTAAGTCAGTTGAATCAGGGATTTCTGTTACCTGTAGTCTCCTGATACATGTGGCTTTCAGTGCCTGAGATGATCTAGCCTCCAACAGCTTCCAAGCTCACCAACAGATATTGTCATCTAGAACCCTGACATATTTAAAGTTCTCAGAATTGATTATACCTTTCTCACCTCTGAGCCTTTTTATTTGCTGTTACCTCTACATAACTACTTTCATTCACTTCTCTACCAAATGAACTCCTACATATCCTTAAAAATTCAGCTCAAATATTACCTCCTCCATGAGTCCCCCAGTGAGCTTACATGCTTCTTATTCTTTGCTCTTCTAGTACTTTGCCCATGTATACTTCTATTAGGGCAATCTGGCAGCTGTCTGATTGGACCTGATATCAGTGGGCCTGGTAGGAAGACAGAATATTGGTTTTGGACCTTAACTGGTATGTTTGGTCAGAAAAGATGGGATTCCTTGGGCTTACTCTAGATGGGAGAAGTTTAGACCAAGAAGACTTAAATTACTCTGCAAAGTATAATACAGTAATTTTGAGCATTCCCTCTAGAGACTGGGTTTGAGGAGCTCTGGGAAGGAAAAAAAAAAAGAAGAGGTGAGAGAAAAGAGGAAGGATCAAGGCAAGATGGCAGACAAGGCTGAAGAGAACAGCCCATGAGAAACTCTCTGTATTACTTATCTATTGCTGCATAGCAAATAACTCCAAAACTTCGTGACTTAAAATAACAATAGGCATTATTATCTCCCACAGTTTCTGTGGGTCAGGAGTTTGGTTGCCCCTCGACTCAGGATCTTCTCATGAGGTTGCAATCAAAATGTCAGCTGGGGTTATAGTCTGCTAAAGTCTTAGCTGTAACTAGAGGATATCTTTCCAAGATGGCATGCATGGCTGGAAAGTTGATGCTGGCTATTGGTGGGAGGCCCCAGTTCCTTTTCACATGGTTCTCTCCCAGGGCTGCTTGAGTATCTTCAATAAATCGTAGCTGGCTTCCCCCAGGGTGGTCCTAAAGAGAGTGAGCCAGGTGGAAGCTTTATCCTTTGTATGACCTAGCCTCAGAAGTCAAATATCTTCACTTCTGCCACATATTATTTGTTAAAAGTGAGTCACTAACTCCTAGTACACATTCAAGGGGAGGGGAATTAGGCTCCACCTTTTGAAGAAAGAAGTATCAACCTATTTGTAGACATACTTCTAAATTACCATAGTCCTTAAAGTGAGTTTGGTCAGGGAACTTTTGGATAATGATAATGACATCATCAGTATTCAATTTTAAGTTCTGTACTATGTTATAATCCTCTTCATGACCCCAAACCTTCAGTAAAAGTCTGATAACACCACAGCTTTGTGTTGGGGTGCTGTGAGACATGAAGACATAGCAGTGCAGGAGATGACAGCATCTGCAGAAAGTAAATTAACAAGTAGGGTGATTGAAAATTTGAAAAAAATGCATAAAATCAATGCCACAGGTCATTTAGAGAAGTAAAAGGCCCCTCCTCAGAGAGACCAGGGTGAGGGAGGCTGGGGTGGGGGTACAGTGTGGCAAATTGTAAAAGCCCATAGTACTTAAACAGAGGCATTGTGAGAAAAAAACATAACCCCTTCTCTTGGTATCCATCCCAATTTTACTTGAGTATGGACACCCTCCTCATGTGTAATATGTCATTTGAGGATTCTGATCCCACTCCTGGCCCTAAGAATGGCACATGCAAGCCAGGCCTAAGGTAATGAGCAAAATCTTATCCCTTGGTCATAGCTACTGTTTCAGGAGTGGGCACATGGCCCAATTCTAGATAAAGAGACATATTTTCTGGGACAACATGCTTTTCTTAAAGAGCTTATGAGAGAACATTTCTCAACCACCTTATTTGTTCTCAGGCCCCCCTGCTTTGTCTCACCAGGACCCCTACCTTGTTCCCTTCTACCTCTCTAGTCAGTCCCTGAAGACCTCTTACTGGGTAAGAGGTCTTCCCTTGAGCTTCAGTAGGTGGAACCCAATGTTTACATTCTCTTCTATCTCTGCCCCGACCCCATGCAACACTTTGAGGAATCAAAAAAGAACCTGCTTTTGTACCTGGAAAAAAAAAAAAAAGGAAGCTCTTGATGTACACATATGATAAGACTGCAGAGAAATATTCATAAGTAAAAACTGACAGTGACAAAAATTCTAACACCACATATAAAAACGAACTTGAAATAGATCATAGTTCTGGATGTAAGAGCTAAAATGATAAAACTTGTAAAAGAAAATAGAGGAGAAAATCTTGGTAGCCTTGGGTTTAGCAAAGATTTCTTAGATTCAACAGCAAAAGCAAGATACATACACATACCAAAAAAACTTAATAAATTGGTCTTCATTAAAACTAAGATCTAGGCCAGGCACGGTGGCTCATGCCTGTAATCTCAGCTCTTTGGGAGGCTGAAGCGAGAGGATTGCTTGAGACCAGGAGCTCAAGACCAGCCTGAGTAACACAGTCAGACTCCATCTCTAAAAACAATTTAAAAATAAAAATATATGCCATGCATGGTGGCATGCACCTCTCATCCTAGCACTCAGGAGGCTGAGGTGAGAGGATCATGAGAGCCCAGGAGTTTGAGGCTGCAGTGAGCTATGACTGTGCCACTGCCCTCCAGCCTGGGTGACAGAGTGAGACCCTATCTTGAAAATAAAAAGGCAACTAAGATCTACTCCTTTTCAAAACACACTACTAAGAGAATAAAAAGATAAGCCACATGGTGGCTTATCTTATCCAGTTAGAGTTTCCTCTAACTGGAATAATACAAGGATGCCCATTTTCACCACTCTGATTCAACATAGTACTGGAAGTGTTCACCAGGCCAATCAATCAGGCAAGAGAAAAAATTAAAGGCATCCAAACTGGAGAAGAGGAAGTAAAATTATTCCTGTTTGCTAATGATATGATATGATCCCACACAGTGGGTTATCCTTCTGTGGGAGAAAATATTTGCAAATCACATATCTGATAAAGGACTTATATCTAGAATATGAAAAGAATTCTCAAAATTAAATAATAAGAATGCAAACAACTCAGGTATAGATAGACAAAATATTTGGGCACTTCACCAAAAAATATATACAGATGGCAAATAAGCCATCTGTTCAAAAGATGTTCAAAATCATTAGTCACTAGAGAAATGCAAATTAAAACTACAGTGAGAAGATGGCTGACTAGACACAGGTAGTATGTGTCTCTTCCATGGAGTGGAACCAGAAGAGTAAGTAGATATATTTTAAAGAGATTGTGTAGTAGAGAATTCTAGGACTCATCAGAGAAGTGATGGGAAGCACCAGAAGTAAGGAGAGAGTTTGGGGACTGACTGAGAGCCCCAAGAAGCTCCTGGATGCAGGGAAACAATAAGAGAGAAATCCCTAGGGCTCCACACTCCAAAAAGAGCTTTTATGATCTTGGCTATGTGAGAAAACCCCAACCAACTTAGGACCTCGGGCCTGACATATGGAGCTGCCTAAAATTATACAGAGATGTTGCTCCAGAAAAGAAATCCACATGGAATTCTACAGGCATTTGAGACTACAGCAGCCTCAGCCAGGCATCATTTTGCTAGTCTAGATACCAGGGATCTACAGACATGGCTACGGCTATTGCACTGCTCCAAAAAGGGAGAGGGGAGACCAAGTGCTGTCACACACCCCTGGGAAAGTCCCTACTACCCTTCTGTGGGCTACTGTTGAGACTGAGACATGAACCCCGCCAAGGAGGGTCAGGAAAACCAGGCCCTTCTATATACATCTAAAACAATACCACTGTCCTGCAATGGGCTGCTGTGTGACTGATATGTGAGCAGATTGCATTTCCCCACAGCTTCTTGCCCACACTGCTTGCCTGGAACATGCCCCACCCTCTCTGGTCCCAGGCCCAAGGCACCATTTTGAGAGTTTAATGTTGGGCTACATCCTGCCCTCAGGCTGAGTTCATACTGATGCAGCTGCAGCTGCTGCCCAGCCAAAAACAGACAGGAAAACCAGGCTCTCCTACACATACCTAGGACAGTACCCACTGCCCTGTGGGAGTTCAAAACCAGCCTAGACAACATAGTAGGACCCCATTTCTACAGAAAAAATTTAAAAATTTGATGGGCATCGTGATGTGCACCTATAGTCTCAGTTACCCAGGAGGCTAAGGCAGAAGGATTGCTTGAGCCCAGGAGGTTGAGGCTGTGGTGAGCTGTGATTATACCACTGTACTCCAGCCTGGGTGACAGAGTGAAACCCTGTCTGAAAAGAAAGAAATTAAGATGGAAATGTTTTTTAAAAATTTGAAATGAATGAAAATGAAAGCACAACATACCAAAACCTGTGGGTTATAGCAAAAGCAATCCTAAGTGGGAAGTTTATTGCATTAAATATCTATATCAAAAAAGTAGAAAGATTACAAATTAACAATGTAATGTCCCATCTCAAGGAACTAGAACAAGAACAAACCAAACCCAAACTTAGCAGAATAAAATATATAATAAAGATTAGATCATAACTAAATTAGAGACCCCCCAAAAAAATCAATGAATGAAAAGTTGCTTCTTTGAAAATGTAAACAAGATTGATAAGTCACTAGCTAGACCAAGAAAGAATAGAGGCGATCCAAATAAACAATTAGATATGAAAAATGAAAAATTACAAATGATACCACAGGACTATAAAAGATCATCAGAGACTATTATGAACAACTATATGCTCACAAACTACAATACCTACAGGAAATGGGCAAATTTCTGGAAACGCACAATCTCCTGAGATTCAACCAGGAAGAAACAGAACTGAACAGAAGAACAATACTGAGTAGTGAGATTGAATTAGTAATAAAAAAAAATATGTCAACAACAACAAAAAAGTCCAGAACCATATGGATTCACAGCCAAATTCTACCAAACAAAGAAGAACTATTACCAATTCTGAAGCTATTTCAAAAAACAGAGGAAGAAGGAAGTCTCCCTAACTCATTCTACAAGGCCAGTATCATCCTGATACCAAAACAAGGACATGACAAAAAGAGAAAACTATAGACCAATATCCCTGATGAACATTGATGCAAACACCCTCAACAAAATATTAGCAAATCAAATCCAACAGCACATCAAAAAGATAATACACCATGACTAGGTAGGATTTATCCCAGGAATGCAAGGATGGTTCAATGTATGCAAATCAATAAATGTGATATATCATATAAACAGAATTAAGGACAATAACCTATATGATCATTTTATTAGATACAGAAAAAAATTCAATAAAATTCAACATCTCTTCATGATAAAAATCCTCAACAAACTAGGCATAGAAGAAACATAATAAAGGTCATATATGACAAACCCACAACCAACATCACAGTTATTGGAGAAAAACTGAAAACATTTTCTCCACATCATAGTTAGTGGAGAAAAACTGAAAACTTTCCTTCTAACTGAAACAATACAAGGATGCCCACTTTCACCACTCTTATTCAATATAGTACTGGAAGTCCTCACCAGGCCAATCAGGCAAGAGAAAAAAATAAAAGGCATCTAAATTGGAAAAGAGGAAGCAAATTATTCCTGTTTGCTGATGATATGATCGTAATCTAGAAAACCCCAAAGCCTTCTCCAAAAAAAACTTTTAGATTTGATAAATGAATGCAGTAGTTTCAGGATATAAAATTAATGTACAGAAATAAGTAGTGTTTCTATTCAACAATAACAGTCTATCTGAGGACCAAACCAAGAAGGCAATCCCATTTACAATAGCTACAAAAAAAAATACCTAGGAATATATTTAACCAAGGAAGTGAAAGATCTTTATAAGGAGAACTACAAAACATTGATGAAAGAAATTGTAAATGACACAAACAAATGGAAAACATCCCATACTCATGGATTGGAAGAATCAATATTGTTAAAATGACCATAGTGCCCAAAGTAATCTATACATTCAATGCAATCCCTATCAAATTACTAATGTGATTTTTTCACAGAATTATAAAAAACAATTCTAAAATTCATATGTAACCAAAAAAGGGACTCAATAGCCAGAGCAATCCTAGGCAAAAAGAACAAAGCTGGAGGCATCATATTACTGACTTTGAATTATACTACAAGGCTATAGTCACCAAAGTAGTGTGGAACTGGTATAAATATATACACATAAATCAATGGAATATGCTGGGCATGGTGGCGCACACCTGTAATTCCAGCACTTTGGGAGGCAGAGAGTGGCTCACTTGAGGCCAGGAGTTGGAGACTAGCCTGGCCAACATGGTGAAACCTCGTCTCTACTAAAAATGAAAAAAAAAAAAATCAGCTGGGCATGGTGGTGCACACTTGTAATCCCAGCTATTTGGGAGGCTGAGGCATGAGAATTGCTTGAGCCTGGGAGGCCAGGGCTACAGTGAGCTGATATCACACTCCACTGCACTCCAGGCTTGGTGACAAAGCAAGACTCTGCCTCAAAAAAAAAAAAAGGTCAATGGAATGGAATAAAGAACCCATAAATAAAGCCACATACCTGTAACAGACTGATCTTTGACAAGCTCAACAAAAATAAACACTGGGAAAAGGACACCATATTCAACAAATGGTGCTGGGAAAATTGGATAGCCATATGCAAAAGAATGAAACTAGACCCATACCTCTCACCGTAAACAAAAATTAAATCAAGATGGATTAAAGACCTAAATGTAATGCCTGAAACTATAAAGATCCTCAAAGAAAATCTGGGAAAAATTCTTCTGGACATTGGCCTAGGCAAAGAATTTATAACCAAGTCCTCAAAAGCAAACATAGCAAAAACAAAATGGGACTTGATTAAACAAAAAAGCTTCTGCAAAGCAAAAGAAACAATTAACAGAGTAAACAGACAACTTACAGAATGGGGGAAATTATGCATACAACAAAGGACTAATAGCCATAATCTGCAAGGGACTCAAACAACTCAACAAGAAAAAAACAAATAATCCCATTAAAAAGTAGGCAAAGGACATGAACAGTCATTTTTCAAAAGAAGACATACAAGTGGCCAAAGAATATATGAAAATATGTTCAACATCACTAATCTTCAGAGCAATGCAACTGAAAACCACAATGAGATACCATCTTACACCATTCAGAATGGCTATTATTAAAAAGTCAAAAACAACAAATGTTGGCAACGATGTGGAAAAAAGGGAACAATTATATGTTGTTGGTAGGAATGTAAATTAGTACAACCTGTATGGAAAACAGTATGTAGATTTCTCAAATAACTAAAGATAGAAGTACCATTCAATCCAATAATCCCCCCACTGCGTATATATCCAAATGGAAAGAAATCATTATATCAAAAAGATATCTGCACTAATGTCTTTATTGCAGTACTGTTTACAATAACAAAGATATGAAATCAAACTGTGTCTGTCAACAGAAGGTTGGATAAAGAAAATGTATTTTATATATACCATGGAATACTACTCAGCCATAAAAGAATAAAATCATGTATTTTCCAGCAATATTGGTGGAACTTGAAGCCACTATCTTAAGTGAAATAACTCAGAAAGTCAAATACTGCATGTTCTCACTTATAAGTGGGAGCTAAACAAAGGTTACCTATGGATATACAGAGTGAACTATTAGACACTGGAGACTACAGAAGGTGGGAGGGTAAGAAGGGGGTGAGGGCTGAAAAATTACCTGTTGAGTACAATGTTCACTATTTGGGTGATGGGTACACTAAATGCCCAGCCTTTACCATTATGCAATATATGCATGTGAGAAAGTTGCACTTGTATCCCCTAAATATATAAACATTAAAACACATTTTTAAGAGTAAAAAACAAAACCATAATTAGATACTACTACATATTCTCTAGAATGGATATAATCAAAAGGCATAAAGTAATTTGGGAGCTCTAGTGTTAGGTGCATGTATGTTTAGGATTGTGATATTTTCCTGATGGACAAGGCCTTTTACTGTTATATAACGTCCCTCTTTGTCTCTTTTAACTGCTGTTGTTTTAAAGTTTGTTTTATCTGATGTAAGAATAGCTACCCCTGCTTGTTTTGGGTGTTCATTTGTATGAAATGCCTTTTTCCACCCCTTTACTTTAAGTATATGTGAGTCCTTATGTGTTAGGTGAGTCTCCTGAAGACAGCAGATAGTTGGTTGGTGAGTTCTTATGCATTCTGCAGTTCTGTATCTTTTCAGTGGATACATTTGATGTCAGTATTGACGTGTGAGGTACCGTTGCACTCATTGTGCTATTTGTGGCCTGTGTAACTTGGTTTTTTTGTTTTTTCTTTTTAACTTGTATTTTTGTTTCATAGGTCCTGTGTGATTTATGCTTTAAAGAGGTTCTGTTTTGATGTTTCCAGGATTTGTTTCAAGATTTACAGCTCCTCTTAGCAGTTCTTATGATGGCGGCTTCATAGTGGCAAACTCTCTCAGCATTTGTTTGTCTGAAAAAGGCTGTATCTTTCCTTCATATATGATGCTTAGTTTTGCTGGATACAAAATTCTTGGCTGATAATTGTTTTATTTGAGGAGGCTGACGATAGGGCCCCAAACCCTTCTGGCTTTTAGGGTTTCGGCTGAGACATCTACTGTTAATCTGATGGATTTTCCTTTATAGGTTCCTTTGTTTTAACTTTAGATAACCTGATGACAATGTTGCCTAGGCAATGATCTTTTTGTGAGGAATTTCCCAGGTGTTCTTTGTGCTTCTCGTATTTGGATATCTAGGTCTCTAGCAAGTCCAGGAAAGTTTTAATCAATTATTTCCCCAAATATGTTTTCCAAACTTTTAGATTTCTCATCTTCCTCAGGAATACCGATTATTCTTAGGTTTGGTCATTTAACATAATCTCAGACTTCCTGGAGGCTTTTTTCATATTTTCTTACTCTTTTTTCTCTTTGTTTGATTGGGTTAATTCAAAGACCTTGTCTTTGAGTTCTGAATTTCTTTCTTCTACTTGTTCAATTCTATTGCTGAGACTTTCCAGAGCATTTTACATTTCTATAAGTGTGTTCAATGTTTCCTGAAGTTTTGATTGTTTTTCTTTATGCTATCTATTTCCTTGACTAGTTCTCCCTTCACTTCTTGTATCATTTTTTGGATTTCCTTGCACTGGGCATCACCTTTCTCTGGTGCCTCCCTGATTAGCTTAATAACTAACCTCCTGAATTCTTTTCCAGGTAAATCAGGAATTTCTTCTTGGTTTGGATCCATTGCTGGTGAGCTGGTGTGATTTTTTGAGGGTGTAAAAGAGCCTTGTTTTGTCATACTACCAGGCTTGGTTTTCTGGTTCCTTCTCATTTGGTTAGGCCCTATCAGAGGGAAGGTCTAGGGCTGAAGGCTGTTGTTCATCTTTTGTCATGTGGGGGGCATTCCCTTGATGTAGTACTCTCCCCCTTTTCCTATGGATGTGGCTTCCTGCGAGCCAAGCTGCAGTGATTGTTCTCTCTCTTCTGGGTCTAGCCACACAGCAAGTCCACCTGGCTCCAGGCTGGTACTAGGAGTTTGTGATCACAGAGTCCTATGATGTGAACTGTCTATTGGTCTCTCAGCTGTGGATACCAGCACCTGTTCCAGTGGAGGTGGCAGGGGGGTGAAATGAACTCTGTGAGGGTTCTTAGCTTTGGTGGTATAGTGCTCTATTTTTGTGCTGGTTGGCCTCCTGCCAGGTGGTGATACCTTCCAGAGTGCATCAGCTATGGCAGTATGGAGAGGAACTTGCAGAAAGCAGGGCCCTAGAACTCCCGGGCCCTAGAAGCTACGAAAGTGGATAGGGAAGGCCCATAGATCTGTGTAGGCTTTCTTTTTTCTTTTCTTTTTCTTTTTTTTTTTTTTAGAGACAGGGTCTTGCTATGTTGCCCAAGCTAGAGAGCAGTGGCTATTCACAGGTGCAACCCCACTACTGATCAGCATGGCAGTTTTGACCTGCTCCATTTCCGACCTAGGCCGGTTCACCCCTCCTTAGGCAACCTGGAGGTCCCCCGCTCCCAGGAGGTCACCATATTGATGCTGAACTTAATGAGGACATCCGATCGGCATAGCACACTACAGCCCAGAACTCCTGGGCTCAAGTGATCCTCCCACCTCAGCCTCCCGAGTAGCTGGGACTACAGGCATGCACCACTGCACCTGGCTTTTTTTTTTTTCTTAAGACAGGATGGAGTCTCCCTCTGTCACCCAGGCTGGAGTGCAATGACATGCGATCTCAGTTCACTGCAACCTCCTGGGTCTCCTGGGTTCAAGCCATTCTCCTGCCTCAGCTTCCCAAGTAGCTGGGATTATAGGTGCGTACCACTACACCTGGCTAATTTTTTTGTATTTTTAATAGAGATGGGGTTTCCCCATGTTGGCCAGGCTGATCTTGAACCCCTGACCTCAGGTGATCCATCCACCTCAGTCTCCTAAAATGCTAGAATGTGAGCCATTGCACCTGACCTGCCTAGGCTTTTATATGCTAGTTTGTAATGAGTAAGTTGTGAAGGCAAGAAAGGCTAAGTAATAAAGAGAAAAGAGCTGATTGATTAAAAGGAGGCAATGAAGAAATTAGCATTGGATAAGGCAGAAGACCAGGTATGAGTGTTGAGGATATGCCTATAATAAAAATATAGTAAAAATTTGGAATAGGACCTGACAGCCAGGAAAACCACGCACACAGATAACTTGGGTATTCAAGGCTTATGGGTTTGAGGCCAAGTTTCTTTTTGTTTTTTTTTAGTGAAAATGTTGTTTCAATGTTTGCTGCCTCCATAACTGGCTAGTTGCTTTGATAATGCATCCCATATGCATAAAGGATTCAATACCACAGAGCACTAAAAATACATCACATCTACTTCCATAAACAACTCAAAATTTATCCCATGCTGATAGCTTATCGTTTTTGTATATCAAGGATAACAGACCATTATGTTATTTGATAACAATTCAAGGAAAGCTTTGTAATTCTAGCCATTTCACTTAAGAATTTAGTCTACTGTTTATGATATGAAGTTCATGCAATAACTAAGGTCACATATGACATGGGCCAGAAGTAAGGATGCTATTGTTAGAAGAAAAGGAGGCTAATTTGTGAGATACCCAAAATTTGGTGCTGTAGTTTAGCAACAAGCTGATTGTCTAAACTAGCAAAAGTTCCTTGCTCACAGTTGGCCTGAAAAAAAGAAGAAAAAAAAAAGCAAAATACAGTAACTGTGATAGTTTTGGTTTCTTGCTTGGGAGTTAGGTGATGTGATGCCATTGATTTCTGTGACAGTGGATGGACAGATATAAAGGGAAAAATCAGGAATCTTTTTTTTTTTGAGACGGAGTTTCACTCGCCTCCCGAGTTCAAGCAATTCTCCTGCCTCAGCCTCCCAAGTAGCTGGGATTATAGGCATGCGCCACCGTGCCCAGCTAATTTTTTTGTATTTTTTAGTAGAGACAGGGTTTCACCATGTTGGCCAAGCTGGTCTTGAACTCCTGACCTCAGGTGATCCACCCGCCTCGGCCTCCCAAAGTACTGGGATTATAGGTATGAGCCACTGCGCCCAACCATAATCATTATAATAATAGTAATCCACATTTGTTGAGTTCTATCTATAGTATATAGTTTGCCTAATAGTATACTAAGCATTTAGCATTCTTTTTCTAATTTAATTCTCAAAAAATCCAGTGAAGTACAGTTGTCCCTCATTATCCATGGGGGACTGGTTCCAGGACACACAACCCCACCTCTACAGATACCAAAATCTGCAGATGCTCAAATCAATGATGTAACATGGCATGGTATTTGCAAATAACCTACACACATCCTCTCATTTACTTTAAATAATCTCTAGATTATTTATAATACCTAACACAGTGTAAATGCTATGTAAATAGTCATTATACTGTATTGTTTAAAAAATAACATACTGAGCATGTTAGGTGCAGATGTATTTTTTCTCATTATTTTCTGTCCCAGTTGGTTGAATTCATGAATGCAGAACCCATGGATACAGAGGGCATTCTATGCTTGCTATTAGAGTATTATTACTGCTTTATAGATGAAGAAAGTGAAGCTTAGGTCAAATGAGGGAACTTTAGCTACCCAAGGATACCCTTTCCATTCTCACTTTCTGATGGGGATTCATGGCCAAAGCAAAGATGGGATGAGTCAGAGATGAGGCTTTCTGTTTATAATTTAAAAAAAATCATTTTTACTAACTCTATTTTGTTAGTTTGTTACCTTGATTGGAGAGGCAGCAGACTGTGTATTTAAGAGTTTACACTCTGAAGTCAGGCAGATCAGAACAAGGATTTCTGAGAAAGAAAAATAAATAAATAAAATGTAAAAATAAGATATAAAATAAAATAAATGAAGTCAGGAGACCAGTGTTTGAAATCTGGCTTCACCGTTTACCATCCGCATTACCTTGAGGAAATTATGTTTCTTACAGCTCATTTCCTTATCTACAAAATATGAATTAATAGCCCAGCTTCTAGGGTTGCTGCCCTCAATCTTTTTTTACAGAAACCAGTGACCTTTTCAAAATGCAAAATTGACCGTGTTGCCCAACTTCAACTTAAAATTCCACAATGGAATCCCATTGTTCTTAAAATATAAAACCAATCCCTTTAACATGACTTGCAAAGCCTCTCAAGGACTGCTCCCTACTTACTTGCCAGGACTCAGACATGCTTCACCTGGCTCCACAAACACTGTCCTTGTCTTATCACCACAGGACTTCTGCTATTATGTTCTCTTTGTCCAGAAGGTTCTGCCTCCCTTACTCCTTCTACCACCCCTCCCTCTGATGCAACCTAATTAACTCTTCTTATCTTTAAAATCTTACTTCAAATGTCATTTTCCTTCTGTGACATAACCCCTAGACTAAGTCAAGTCCCCTTAACATATGCTGTTAGTATATATGTGAATCATTGGTCTATGCCTGTCTTCCCCAGAAGACTTTAAGCTCCACCAGAGAAGATACCATGTGTGGATTTATTTGTCTTGTATCTCTGGCACTTTAAGGAGAGGCACATATTATTTGAGAGAATAAATGAATTGGCTACCACTATTAAGCTTTGCTGCCCCCTGCTGAGTCATGGCCTTCAGCCTATTAAACTAGCACCAATCGGATGTTCGGAACTAGTATGGTGATATCATAGCAGTATTTTTCAAAGTGTGGTCCAGGGACCACTTGTGTCAGAATGATCTGCTTATAAAATGCATATTCTCATGCCTCACTCTGAAAGATCATTTTTAGGCCTATGCTAGGGTTGAAAAGTTTGTATGCGTTGGGCGGTGGCTCATGCCTATAATCCCAGCACTTTGGAAGGCTGAGACAGGCAGATCACTTGAGGTCAGGAATTTGAGACCAGCCTGGCCAACATAGTGAAACCCCGTGTCTACCAAAAATATTTTTAAAAAATTTGCCAGGCATGGTGGTGCGTGCCTGTAATCCCAGCTACTCAGGAGGCTGAGGCAGGAGAATCACTTGAACCCAGGAGGCAGAGGTTGCAGTAAGCCAAGATCCAGCCAGGGCGACAGACAAAAGAAGAAAAAAGAAAAAATGTGCATGTCTAACAAGCTCCCCTGGATGATTTGAGAGCCACTGGTACAAAAGGAAGGAAAGAAGGAAGGAAAGGAAAGAAAAGGAAGAAACTGATTTACAATCTCACTACCCTTTTCTTCCCTTTTCTTTTCTGAGACGATGGTCTCCCTATGGTGCCCAGGTTGGTCTTGAACTCCTGGGCTCAAGTGATCCACCCACCTCAGCCTCCCAAAGGGCTGAGATTACAGGTGTGAACCACTGTGCCTGGCCAAATTAACCATTTTAAAGTGGACAATTTGGTGACATTTTAGTACATTCACAATGTTGTACAACCACTACTTCTACCTAGTTCTGACTCATTTCATCACCCTGATAGGAAACCCCATCCCCATTAAGAAGTTACTCTTATTCTTCTCTGCCTGGTGCATCTGGTAACCACCAATCTGTGTTCTGTCTCTATACAGCTATCTATTCTGGATATTTCATGTAAGTGGAATAGTATGTGACCTTTTGCATCTGGCTTCTTTCAAGATTCATTCACATTATAGCATGTATCAGTTCTTTGTTTCTTTCTATGGTTGAATTATATTCATTGTATGTATACACAATTTGTTTATCCATTATTTGGCTGATGGACATTTAGACTGTTTCCGCCAATTGCCCAGCGTGAAAAGTGCTGCTATAAACATGCATGTACTTGCTTGAGTACCTATTTTCAATTCTTTTGGATATTGTCTTAAGTCTATTTTGTGTTGCTATAAAGGAATACCTGAGTTGGGTAATTTATAAAGAAAAGAGGTTTATTTGGCTCACGGTTGTGCGGGTTGTACAAGAAGCAGGGAATCAGCATCTGCCCAGCTTCTGGGGAGGGCCTCAGGCTGCTTCTGCAGAGATCACATGACAAACCCTCAACAGTTTCCTGCACCTGCAACTCTTCAGGTACTGTAGTCAGTCATATTACTGAAAGTTCCCATAGAAATTTCAGTTAAAAGTATGCAATAATGGAAATAGGGTTCCAATGAGGACAACTGGCTTGGAATGGCAAAGTTCTCCAAGGTATTAAAGATGACCAAGAAGCACTAAACTTTTAGTAATGTTCCACTTCAATGGCTAGAGAAGTGTAAACGACTGAGAAGTCTTAAAGGTAGAACAGAGTGGTTTCTGAAGCTGGGAAATAGTTTCAATGAGGGGGTGGGTCAATGGGAAGCCCAGTGGGGGTGGGGGCAAGTGTTATCTCTGTTAAGAAAAATGAGAATAGGAAAAAAAACCGTTGGATTTGGAAAGGTATTTATGACCAATGAATAAAGGAGTAAAACATGTAAAGAGCTTAAGGAGAGGAAGGACCTACAGGTGGATAGGTCATTACCGGAGCAATCTGGCGGTAAAGGGAATTAGCACTCTAGCAGGATTGAACGAGTTTTTGTGACACCTATTCATTTCTCAAGTTAAATATGCTAGAGGAGAGACTGAACATGCTGTGGAGGAGGAGTTCTTTTCAAAAAAAATTTTTGAGACAGTCTTGCTTTGTCACTCAGGCTGGAGTGTAGGGGTGTGAACATGCTCACTGCAGCCTCGAACTCCCTGGCACAAGCAATCCTCCCCCAAGTAGCTGAGACTACAGGTGCACGCCACTATACCCAGCTAATTTTTGAATTTTTGCATTTTTTTGTATTTATTATTATTTTGTAGAGATGGGGTTTTGCCATGTTGTCCAGGCTGGTCTCGAACTCCTGAGCTCAAGCAATTGGCCCACCTTGGCCTCCCAAACTGCTGGGGTTACAGGCGTGAGCCACTGCACCGGGCAGAGCGGTTAGCTAGATTAACGGATCCCTAGGGTATCCATACAGCACCTTCAGGGACTCTGAAACACAGAACTGAGATGCAAATTTTTGTGTGCACATGGGGAATGGGAAGTGGAAATAGGAGAAGATAATTTGTAGCTTTATTATTTTCCAAATGGTCGCGACCCAACGGTTAATAACCACTGCTGAAAAGAGTACAAAAAGTTTTTAAAAAGGAAGCCCAGACAAGGGCTAAACTTTAGGGGGAAAAAAAAGGAAAACCTCTTTCCTATCTAAGGAAAAGCTATAAACAGATGGAGAAGTCCACAGTTGCATCATCTGGGGAAAACAGAAGACAGAGCTGGAAACCGCGGGCCGCTTCTGCCAACACGCTCAGGGGAGACGGAAGAAGGCGCCCGAGCTCCCTAGCGCAGGGGTTCCTGAAGCCCGGTAATCGCTGACCTTGCCTCACAGGACCCGGGCTGACCCGACGGTAGGAGAGGGTCTCATCACTAGGCGGGTGACGCATCAGCGCGCCGGTTCAGGGACAGGATGCTGATACTTCAGGCTTGGCCAGGCCGTGCCTCCGAGCTTCCACAGAGCCGCTGCACCTCCCTGCTGCCTTTGGGACGCGGCCTCCAGCCCCCCTTCAACACCGGCCGTCATCTCTGAATCATCCCGCCCATTTCGACGTCTTCCCTCCCCGTCTCGTCTCCGGCTCTCGGCCTGGCGCAGAGCTCAGTGACAGCCGGGACCCGGGGGACCTCATTCATTCAACACTTGCTGTTTACTGTGCGACTGTGGATGCGAGGCTCAGTGCCGGGCGCTGGGACCTGAGGAGCACTGGGTCCGGCCCGAGGGCCCAACACTCCAAACCCGACCAGAGTCTAACGGGCCGTCGCGGTACCCCCTCAAGGTGAAGCAGTTCCCCGCCCGCATGTCGCAACGGCTTCCCGGACAGGCTGTGGGTCGCGCCAGGGGATGACCGGACCAGGCCGGCTCCGCCTCACGCCCGCGACGAGATCCCGCGGGAACACGGCTCTCTCGGGGCCAGCGCCGTCAGCTCTCCAGCCACGCGTCTCAGAATTTGGGGCGCGCACTCAAGCGCGGGTCGTAACGGCAATCGTCAGCGGTTTGACGTGGAAAGCCTGCCACCGCCCCGCCCCCAACGCCATCGAGCGCCCAGGAACGCAGCTCTGCAGTCTCCAGTGAGGGGCCCAAAGTCGGCCCCTAGAGTCCCTGGGCGCTTCGTTCTTTCTGTAGCCAATCGGGGACTGACGTGGTGCTGGCCAATGGCTGCGGTCAAAGTATCGAGAGTGGTTGAGCCTATCAAAGTTCAGCCTTAAGTTTCTCCCGCCCTTCTAAAAAGTCAGAGGCGGGTTGATCGCACATGTCGGCCAATCAGTGACCAATAAACAAGAAGCTTCCAAGATCAAAGGGGAAGGGGTGGGATCTAGGCGCTAGCAACGCCTCAGGGCGGAGGAATGACAGGCGACTTCGCTAATAGTACCTGCTGATTTTTCTTACATAGGGAAAGGGGTGGGCCTAACTTAGCGTCTGCACCAATGGTTGGTTGAGGGGAGTGTCCGCGGGGCCAAGCGGGAGCCGGAGGCCCCGGGCTCTCTGGGCCGCGCCTGAGGCGGACACTACGGGGCTGGGGGGCGGCGGCAGCAGTGGTGGCAGCAGCGGCGGGGGTGGGCGCCGCAGCTGGCCCGGGTAGATGGAGTTGGAGGGGCGGGGTGCTGGTGGTGTGGCGGGGGGGCCGGCGGCAGGGCCCGGGCGGAGCCCCGGGGAGTCGGCGCTGCTGGACGGGTGGCTGCAGCGGGGCGTGGGCCGGGGGGCCGGCGGCGGGGAGGCCGGGGCCTGCAGGCCCCCGGTACGACAAGATCCGGACTCCGGCCCGGACTACGAGGCGCTGCCGGCTGGAGCCACTGTCACCACGCACATGGTGGCGGGCGCCGTGGCAGGAATCCTGGAGCACTGCGTGATGTACCCCATCGACTGCGTCAAGGTGAGACCTGCACTGGGCTTCGAACCCGACCTGGGGCTGACCCGACCCCTGGGTCTTGTCCGGAGCCAGGATCCCGGCTGAGAGCCGGAGCCGACATGGGTTCTTTTTTGGCTCCTGCCACTACCACACGATTCGAACCGACACTCCATTCAAGCAAGGTCCCAGCTGGGAGTTGATCCCAGTCAGGAACCAGGACCTATTTCTAACCGTCAGTGAAATCTGAATCGGGACTCAGGATCGAAAATCTGTCAGCCAAAGCTCTGGACCCCACCTGGGACCTAACAGGAATAGGGCGGGATGGGGTGTCCCGAAGCTCAGGTAAGTGCTACTAACTCGATTAAGGTGAAGCCAACTGGCGTGAACCAGACCCTGAATTGGATCTAATGACTTGAGATGTTTTCTGGGCTAGTGCTTTTACAAACTTCTTACTGTATCTTCCCTTACTGACCGGGCAGGAACCCGAATCTGGGATCTCTCAGCTAGATAAAGGACTTACATGTTAAATCTTAACACATGAGTGATTGGAAATCATTGTGCAGTGAGAATGCAGAGTTCCAGACTGGAAGTAATATGGGAAAGATCGTATTCAGGAAAAGGTTTCAGTTTCTCTGTGAAGCAAGCATGATACCCCACCTATTTCCTGAACATGAAAATTGAGCTGGGATTAGGACTGTATGTGCAGAGAGCACATCAGCCTCCAAACAAGAGAGATGAAACTGATAGCGTATTTCTTTGGCTACCTGAAGTTGACAAAAAGGGAGAAATTGCCTAGCAAGAAGTGACAGTTTTAGAAAGTAGATGTAAGTATGAAGAAAATGGAATGAGATCAACAAGAGGACATGATCCATGTGAAAGTAAAACTAATGGCATTCACAGACAAGCAGGATGATTAATATGTACAGAAGTCATCAGGTCCTTCTGAAGAAAACTGGGTGAAGAAATAAACAGATGATTGTTCTTTACAGTCTTATTCTTATACGTTAGTAAAGGTGCCAGCCACTAAAGGTGAGGACTGAATTGAGGGAGAAGTAGAGGGGACTGTTGAAATAAATATGACAGAGACCAATGCCTCCTTAACATGTTAACGGTAATAGTCAAACAGTAACCTGGCAGCTTCTTCTTGTATGTTTTCTCTTCAAATCAGGAAAGTGTTATGTATTCAAAAGGAGGAGAGAATCAACTTGGGAAATGCAAAGTAGATCTCTTTTACTTCCTTCTGGTTCCAGTACCATTTCATGTTTTCATTAGTAATGTGGAAAGTGCTCATTAAGCTTTGTGAATGACATCAAATTGGCAGGAGTATTTTAGCACAAGGTAACTCCTAACAAGGGCCATATCCACTGAAAATGGGGTAAATGCACTTGACTAAAATGGACATTAGAATGTTAAATGCCCTTGTCACTTGGAAGAAATAGAAATAAACAGTAAAATCCATGAGAGAGAAGTAACAACACTGAAATGTAAAACGAGTAAGTACAAATAAAAAGATGCAGATATGATATGTATAAACTCTAGATTGAATGACTTTTGAGTTAATAATGCCACATATCCAAAAGTTAATAAAATCTAGCTGCAGAGTAACCTCCTTAGACTTAGACTGTGAGTAGAGTGCAGGGTTTAGGATGCTGTTTTTCTGGATGAGTACTGAATGAAAAATAGATCAAAGAAAGCAGTGAAAAGTATTGTGACTTGAAAAATACAGAGTAATAGTTTGTCTTAGAAATATTACTGCAACTTATCCATTTAACCACCGTTTCATTATTACATAATGGGAGGTTATCTCCTTACTCCATATAATTTACATAGTGCTATTGTTGCTATAAACATTTTATAAATTCCTGTTAAAAATGCTTCTAGAATATTTGGGTGCATATCCTTAATGGAGGTAAATCTTTGCCCTGTGACAAGATGGAATTGATTTTGCAGGAACAGAGACTATTCAGAATCAAATATGGTGAAAAAAGTGGGCAGTCAAAATGGGTAATACTGCTTGGTGTCAAAATAATGTGGGACTGGAAAGCAAGGAGACTACCTTACTCCTGAGGCCTATAAACCCATTGAGGAAACACTTCTGAAAGAGAAGTTCCAGAAATGTTTTGCATAACCACAGCATTGCTAGAATAAGTCAGTTATAGCCTTCCAAGGTAACTATTTTGAAGAACAGTTCTTACTCATTTACATAAGCTTTGGAATTTTTGTCTTTTAAAAATTAGTCATACAACATTGCAGTTATGCCAGGAAGCCCTACAATAAGGAAATAATGTTTTGAGAAAAAAATGCTCAGGAGTTGTCAACAATACAAAAGCTTATTTTAGAAGACTCGTATTCATTGGCACTTAATACTGGGATTTAAATGACTTAAAGGGAAGAACTAGGTGAGACCAGTATGATTTGTGTCAGTGAGTATGTTAAATGCTTTTGTGCAGGCATGAAAGTAAAGTTCAAATCCCTTCCTTCAGAAAGGGCTTCCCAGTTTGCTTGTCCCTGGCAGCTATCCTTCTTTTAATAAGTGGATGATGGGGAGGAAAAGCAGCCCAGTCTTTAAGACTGGAGGCAGGTATCCATGTAGTTGGAGCCTATAGGGCAACCACAATGTTTGGAAATGAAAGCTGACATTGCCTCTTGGCATGCAAGCCTGTCCATCCCCAGCAACTTATCAGGGTCAAGTTGACTTTAAATATCCTTGAGAGGGACCATGAGAAGTCAGCATAGCTTTGTTGGGCCGTGGTTATTCAACCAGCTATTTTCATGGTCATAATGGAGCGGCTTGGGAACCCAGATAAATCCCAGTTTCCTTTTCGGGGCCTCAGAGGCAAGCACCAGACTTTATCTATGGGGACTGATTTCTGCAACCCAAAACGGCCGGAACCCTTCTCAGAATCATCTAGCTAAGTACCCACCTATCATCAAGCTGCTGTTGTTGGTTCTGAAGTGCTGAAGCAAATACTCACTTATATAATGAAAAGGGGAAGAGCAGAGGGAGATAAATCTCCAATTTCCAGATGTAAACGGTATCTATACATATTCACCTGTGAAAGATTAGGAAATGTTTATTTGATTTTCTGGCATCTAATAAGTATTCAGTGATCTTGTGTACCAAGCACTATCTGAAGTGCCTTACATACATTTATTCATTTACTCTGTGAAGCAACTTCAGGAAGTAGAAACCATTTTCATTATTTTACAGTTGAAAGGAGGCTTAGAGAACAGTTACATAACTTGTCCAAGGTCACAGAGTTTAAGTGGCACAGTTATGATTTGAACTCAGTGTAACAGACTCTCAAGCCTTCCATACAGCTTCCCAAAAGCAGATTACAAGAACTGGGCAAGGCACAAAATTTCACAGTAAAGCTTATCCCTGAACATATGACCTTCAGATTAATAGTGGGACGTGTAAATTATTATAGCCACAAAGAAACTTTAAAAGAAAAACAAAAAAATACAAAATTAACCCGATTTATTAGTGGCTAAGGACAGTTAGTTGCCCATGTATATTTGTGAAATGACTTATACTGGAGGCAATGCTACCATGATCTGTAAATTCTTAGATAGGGACAAATATGTCTTAGAATCATTTTGAATACAATACAAATCTTTATAAATTACCAATTGCTTTTACATGCCTTATCTCTTTTAATCCCCACAACAGCCCTATGAGCCAGCCATTCTTGGCCTCATGTTACAGATGACAATTTTGAAGCTTAGAGAGGTTGAGTGACATACCCAAGATCACACAACTAGCAAAGCTGAGGCTCAGACTCAGGCTTTTTGACTCAAATGTGACTTGTCTTTTACCAAACCACTTACCTCTTTACTGGGTTGTTTGGCTTTTCGCCAAAGCCAGATAGAGGTTTTGCATATTGAGGTTTTTCAGAAATTCTTACTTAGATATTTCATCTTTCTGTAAAAGGCAGATTTATTGGCCCACAAATTCATTTTTATATTTGGCGTAGCTTATGCCCAGGTCCTCTCCATAAGGGTATGTTTTCATTGAGTTAGAATTGTTGAGTTAGATTTAGATATGTGTGTAGAATGTTCAAAGTAGCTTATCCAGAATCCAGTTTTCTCTTGGGGATGAAGAGTTCCAGGCCTCCAAAGCCAAACCTTTCAGAATTGGTGGCCAAATACACCATTGACTGCAGCAGAGCAATGTAATTTCTGAACATTCCCCTATACAAGATTAGTTTTGAATAAATGTATGGAAACACGTTAAGCCAAGAGGCTCAGTTTATCTTTGCTTATTAGTAGCTATAGCCAGCATTTGACCCGTAGTCTCCACGAATAACTCTTCTGATAGATTTTATATGCCTTGTGTGATACGAAAGATCAGTAAACAAATCCTTTATTGGAAATGCATGAGGTTTGGAGGTGGGGGTGGGGGGAAGTAGGAAAGAATGTGTCAAATTGTGATAAGTAATACTGTACACATCCAGTAACTAACCTTTTAAGCTTCCAGTTTTTTATTGGTGGCAGGCAAGAGAAAATAACTAGAGGAATGTGGATTTCTTGCAGCTAACTGAGACCTGTTCATCTGGTTAGTTTCTTTTCTCCCATGCTCTTGAGAAAAGGTATTACTCTTGGATTCCAGCTGGCCAAGAGGAAGGTTCAAGCTTTTTTTTCCTCTTTTTTTTCTTAAGACAGAGTTTCACTCTTGTTGCCCAGGCTGCAGTGCAGTGGCGTGATGTTGGCTCACTGCAACCCCCGCCTTGCAGGTTCAAGCGATTCTCCTGCCTCCCGAGTAGCTGGAGTTACAGGTGCACGCTACCATGCCTGGCTAATTTTTCTGTATTTTTAGTAGAGACAGTGTTTCACCGTATTGGCCAGGCTGGTCGCGAACTCCTGGCCTCAGGTGATCCACCCACCTCGGCCTCCCAAAGTGCTGGAATTACAGGCGTGAACCACTGTGCCCAGCCAAAAGTTCAAGCTTTTAAGTGCAATGGAATCCAGTGATTAGATTGAAGCAGAAATTTAAACTATGCTTGGGCATCACTTGCTCTTATTGGCTCACCAGTGATTGTAACTGATACAGTTATGTGACAAAAGATTCATTCATTAATTCAGCAAACAAATCATAAGTGCTTATTGTATGTCAGGCACCAGACATTGATTTTATATTAACCATTAGTTTCCATGTTACTTTACCTTGAAATGGGTCAGTAGATGAGAAACTTTGCTGAGGATACACACTCTTCAGAAAAGGTCTAACTTAGGGAGGTGTTTCAAATAAGATTAATTTCCCAAATTTCAACAAAACTGTCCAGGAACATCATACAAAGTATCTACCCTACACTTTATTCCAATCATTGAATCCTTTAGAGAGATTCCAAGGATTATGTTTCACTGAGACTGATTTTATTTGTTAATGCCAATTTTGGGATTCAATAAACATAGATTAGAAATCTGGAAGGGTACTTCAGGATTGGAGACTAGATTGGTTTCTAGCTAGACACTCTCACTTTTGCAGTTTCAGGGTAAACTTTCTTTCCCAAGAAATAAAAGCAGCATCTATTAAGAATGCCAAGACTCAGTGTAGACCCAGCTGCCATTGCCAGATAGTCTGAAAAAATATCAAAAAATTAGCCGCCCCTCAGTGTGTGGTCACAAAGCAGGGCTGGGGGCAGTCTTTCTTTAGGTATAAAGCATAAAGTATGTCATAGACAGTCAATGCTTGAATTTAGAATCCATTTGTAAAGAACTGTCAGCTTGAGTGTATTAAGGCGAAAAAGCAGCTTCTGAAACACAGGCTTGATATTTGTTGCTGAGGCTCTGACTCATTTTGGAGTACCAAGACACTTAGCAAGTGGTGGCATTATTTTTTCAGGGAAAATAATGGTGTTCCACTCTTAGGGTCATAGATGACTGAAAAAAGAAAGTTCCAAGGCTGAGAAGAAAGATCAGCTATAGATTTGGACATAAGCTGAATATCCCTCTCACAGATATGCACAGCTCCATGTAGACGGTCTGCCCAGTGCCCAAAGCCTGTGTGTTGAGGTGGGGCAAGAAGTTGGCTTTGCTGACATTGCGCTTCTCCTTGCTGTAATTTCAGACCCGGATGCAGAGTCTACAGCCTGACCCAGCTGCCCGCTATCGCAATGTGTTGGAGGCCCTCTGGAGGATTATAAGAACGGAGGGCCTATGGAGGCCCATGCGGGGGCTGAACGTCACAGCAACAGGCGCAGGGCCTGCCCACGCCCTTTATTTTGCCTGCTACGAAAAGTTAAAAAAGACATTGAGTGATGTAATCCACCCTGGGGGCAATAGCCATATTGCCAATGGTATTGAGCCTTCCTGTGCTGGTTCCCCCACTTTCCCAACTCTTTGGCCTTTGCTGCTGTCAGTGCTTTCCAGTCTCAGCATGGTTTGGAGCTGAAGCTTTGGGCTGGGATAGGCCAGATTATAAGGGAGGGACTTCCAAACCTGATGTTCTCAGACAACGGGCCGCTTCAACCCCACTTTTTCCTTTGGGGCACATCAACAAAGGGTTACAGTATCATCCTCCCTTACCTACCAGCTTGACCTGTTCCTCTCATCTTCTCCCTGGCATCAACTTCCAATACCCTGGTAATGTGGAGACACACTGAACTACCCCCAGTGTATGTCTGATAGGTGGGTGGTGTCCTGCTCCTCGGGGCAGGATTGGAGGTGACCCAGCCAGCCACCCAAGGAAGGTACTAATGAAGCCCCTGCTCTTTGCCTCACCTTTTCAGGATCCCAACTCACCAGAGGCAGTTTGTGTTGTTGAGAACACGACAAAGCCTCATGACAAAGTGGGTGGGGGTGGGGCCAAGGAACTACATGAAGAAATCAGAAGGTTGTGTGGAAGTAAGAGGAAGGATAGCAGCCTAGGGCTTCAGGACTGCCTGGAAACCAAGTTGAGTATGGAGAGGGTGAGGGGTAGAGTAGTTTAGGACCTGAATGAAAGATCTTTCAAGACAAATGTTAGAATCTGCAAACGGATCTGGCAGCAGGACAGAGGTGGGATTCTGTGGTGAGATTCTATGAGATCTGACTACCTGGCCCCCATATTCTCCCTCCACTGGCGGCAGGTGATGTGCTGGAATCCTTTTGCAGCAGTGTATCTGCTTCCTATCTGGGCTGTGAGCTGCATTTATTCCCGGAAAGATGTATATTGATAAGATCTGAGCTGCTCTTTCTGGCCTTCCTATCATAGATGTGGAATACGTTGGTGACCTTACAAAGTTGGTGGGAACAGATACCTTCCTTTCTTAAACAAGAGTTTGGGAGCAGTGGGTCCCCATCTCTTGGACTAGCTCTTAACATTCCCTTTCCCCACTGTGATGTAGCATAGCCACTCCCCTTCACTGGAAGACCTCAATGAGTTGGTCACGCTCTCTTGGCCTTACACGTGGCAGTTATTTTTTTTGTTTGTTTGCAGGTGCAGCCGGGTGTGTGGCAACATTACTTCATGATGCAGCCATGAACCCTGCGGAAGGTAATGATTCCTCAGCCTATCCCTGTGTGGGCAGCTGCATCTATAGTTCCAGTTTGCAGAAGAAAGCACATCAGTTTTGGTGGGAAATCCTGTTACCCTGTTTTACCACTAGAGGGTGCTCACTCCATGTTTTCAGTACTTAGGAGGCACCCCCCTTGGACCGGAAGCAGATTTACTGGGATTCATTAATCCTTGGGGCTTCCCTGAAAAAAAGATATGGCTGCCTGTGGCCTGTTCTTGGGTTTTCCTGGTGGAAGTCTCCTTTGCAGTAGATTTGATCTGTCCTGAAAGTTCAGCAGATTGATTTTTCTTCAAAGAGGTGAAGATGGATTCTTTTTTTTTTCTGCCCCCTATGATTTGCCAGAATTGACACTTAAATATATTGCCTTTCTTGGCCAGGTGTGGTAGCTCACGCCTGTAATCCCCGCACTTTGGGAGGCTGAAGGGGGTGGAGCAGGAGGTCAAGAGATCTAGACCATCCTGGCCAACATGGTGAAACCCCGTCTCTACTAAAAAAAAAAAAAAAAAAAAAAAAAATTACTGAAATTAAGCTAGTTGAGATAGGAATGAAAGGTTAAATTGTAGAACTCAGACCCTGCATTTCTGCTGGGATCTCAGCTTTTCAGTTGTAGGAAAATTCTCCAAAAACATTCTCCGTGTGAGGATGAGGGGATAGCATTGTTGCCACGTTCATTTTCTGTCTGGGCAAGGCCATGGGGTGGAAGAGGCCAAAGCAAAGCTGAAGCTCCACAGAGCATACACCGTGTTATCTACTTGAGGGAATGGGAGGTGTTTGCAAACTAAAGCCAACTCTTTCTTTGGCTAAGAATCTTTTCTTTGGTAGCACTTCTCTCTCCTCCCCTCTAGGAGGATCACCATCTCACATCAAGAGTTAGGTGCTTTTTGTTCCTGAGGATTGGGATTGTTAAGGGTCTGTGTTCATGATGATGTTTACTGTCCCAGAGTCATTTCTTGTTGGGAATTGTAAGAGGGTAAGATCAGAGATAGGTGCTTAGTTTAAGAAGACTCTCTGGAGCTCCCAAACCATAGATATGTCCTATATGTGAATTGGCTGGCTTTACAGAAGTCCTGATGAAAGTGGGTTTACTGTTTTTTGACTGGTTACCAACCCTCTGCCTACTCCCTCCCCTTAAAAAAGGGAAACTGACTTCTCAGGTTAGCCAGCAGCTCACTCATACTGTTTTCTCTCTCTATTCCATTGGCTGATTTGCTGACTTGGGACTCTGAATCTGGACACTCTCCGACACTCTCCATCACTGGTTGGCTGCTGTCACCATTTCCTTCCTTTTTGATGGCACTACCAGTGGTCAAGCAGAGGATGCAGATGTACAACTCACCATACCACCGGGTGACAGACTGTGTACGGGCAGTGTGGCAAAATGAAGGGGCCGGGGCCTTTTACCGCAGCTACACCACCCAGCTGACCATGAACGTTCCCTTCCAAGCCATTCACTTCATGACCTATGAATTCCTGCAGGAGCACTTTAACCCCCAGAGACGGTACAACCCAAGCTCACATGTCCTCTCTGGAGCTTGCGCAGGAGCTGTAGCTGCCGCAGCCACAACCCCACTGGACGTTTGCAAAACACTGCTCAACACCCAGGAGTCCTTGGCTTTGAACTCACACATTACAGGACATATCACAGGCATGGCTAGTGCCTTCAGGACGGTATATCAAGTAGGTGGGGTGACCGCCTACTTCCGAGGGGTGCAGGCTAGAGTAATTTACCAGATCCCCTCCACAGCCATTGCGTGGTCTGTGTATGAGTTCTTCAAATATCTAATCACTAAACGGCAAGAAGAGTGGAGGGCCGGCAAGTGAAGTAGCACTGAACGAAGCCAGGGGTTTGGATGACACTGCTGCGTCCTGCTCACCTTCTCTGTCTCCTGGCATGCTCCAGCCTCAAGTGGAGTTAGAAGGAAGGTAGAGGGGCTCTCCCCCAGGATTTTGGTGTTTTGGCTAACACCAGTTCCTGCCAACCTCTGTTGCCACCACCTTTCCTTCCAGGCCCTAAGCACGTGCAGCAAAGCACACCACAGCACCTTTGATAACCTCTCTCCATTCTGGGCCTGACGACCTGCTCTAGACTGTTATAGAGGGATAAGCAGCTCATTCCCCTGGTTCCTAATAAAAAGCCTTTAAATGGTTTCACTGGGTTTGTCTTGCTAAAGGGGAAGTGAAATGCTGTTAACTGTTCTTGACTTTCCTTGAAGCTTAAATCAGTGGACCCAAAGGGAAGGTTTATTATGTCTGTAGTTTTTATTTTCTGCTAATTTCCTGATGATTTAAGACATTAGTAGTAGGCCCCAAGGAGTCTTCCTGATTTCTAGAACAACAAGCCTTTGACAGATCCCGACCAACCAGACGCTCCTGAACCCCACTATCTTCCCTAGGACAGTAGCTCAGTGCAGAAGAGGCAGATCTCTGCTCTAATTCACAGCTCTGCCTGCAGCAGTGGTTTATATGTGGCACTTCATTTTCCATTTTAGTTGTGAAACTCAAATTATTCAGTGAGGCTGCAAGTCCTGAAGATTACATGGTAAATAATACATTTCATTTTATTTTAAGGCTTTCACAAAGTACTTAAGCATGTGTGATCTCATTTGAACCTCACAAAATCTCTGAAGTAGGCAGTGCAGGTGTCATTTCTATTTCACAGGCAAGAAAGCTCAGAGGCTGTGGCTGATCCAAGGCCTCAGTCAGTGCAAAACTGGGACCCCAGCCCAAGTCTTTTGACCTCACAAATGAATCTAAGCGTGGCTTCCTATAGATAGGAAATGAGTGGAAGGGATGTTCTCCGGAAGCTCCCTGCCTGATGAGCACTTGGGCTCTGCTTGGAGACTTTCAGAGATAGGACTTTCCCTATGCTTGGTGGGTCAATGTGTTCCTTTTTTTTTTTTTTTTTTTTTTAATATTGTCAGTTATTAGCAAGTTCTTTAGGACATGGAAATGTACCCCTCTGAATCTTCCACCTATCCTTGTTCTGTCATCTGTCATTTATTCATTAACTATTGAGTGTCTCTGTGGCAAGCACTGGTGTTGGAAATACAATGATACATAATCACAGTCCTAAAGAGCTTATTGTCTGGAGAAGAAGATATATGGAAACAGGCAATTAAAAGATAAAATGACAGGAGAGAAGATAAAGATAAACCTAGAATACTCAGAAGACAAAAGGATACCCAGTGTAGCCTTGGGTGACCAGGGTAGACTTTTGGAGGAAGTGACATCTGAGGTGACACCTGGAAGGCAAATGAGCTAATTTGGCGAAGAGGGGAGGGGTTATGTTCTAGGCAAAGGCCTGGAGGAAAAAGAACTAAAAAGTGTCTGGGATTTGGTGTGCAAGTGGTTTGGTAGGACTGAAACAATCTGGGCAAGGCATGCAGCTGGAGAGCCAAGCAGAGGCTGAGTCTTAAAAGCAGTGCTACGGAGTTTAGGTTTATTCTGAAGGTCCATGCAAAAGCATTATGGAGTTTTAAGCAGAGGTGTTCTGTGATCTAAACAGAACACTTAGGCTCTCTGGAGAAAGGATTAGAGGAGCAAGACTGGACAGGCAGGCCAACTGGTTAGGAGGCTGCTGTGGTAATCCAGGCAAGTGCATGGTGGTCTGGAGCAGGCCAGTGGCATGGAGCCGGCAGCCATGTTCGGATTGTAGAAGCAACAGGATTCGGTCACAGAATAGATCTTGTCCTCCTCCCACCTGACAGCCCTTCAATATCTATGGAGAATCATGTCTGAATGCACTTGAAAAAAAACTGTCAAGAAATCAGCAGGGTCTCCTGTTCTAAGCTTTATTTAAGTAGGCTATGCTGCCCCTTTGATTTAGCATGAAGAGGAGAGATTTTAATAGTGCTAAGCGGTTGTTTCTGAGTAAAAAGAGTGTGATGATGTCATTGCAGAGGTCATTTCAGAGGGTTTGCTAGTAAAAATGTAATTGAGTAGCTGCCTCCCAGTACGGACTGAGTGAAAGAGCAAAGGGATGGCTATCAGGACCTAGTCCCTGCAGCCACCTTTACAGAGCTGTCTGGTACACAGTAGGCACGAGGGCAATAACATTCGTTTTTCAAGAATAGAATGCGGGGTGATTTCTTAAAGATTGGTAGCTGCTAGAGACCACCTCAGCTCTAATGCTGTTGACAAATGATGAGAAAAGAATACAAAAGTGCCGGGCATAGTGCTTCATGCCTGTAATCCTAGTACTTTGAGAGGCTGAGGCAGGCAGATCACCTGAGGTCAGGAGTTTGAGACCAGCCTGACTAACATGGAGAAACCGTGTCTCTCCTAAAAATACAAAATTAGCTGGGCATAGTGGTGGGCGCCTGTAATCCCAGCTACTCGGGAGGCTGAGGCAGGAGAATCACTTGAACCTGGGAGGTGGAGGTTGTGGTGAGCCAAGATCGTGCCATTGCATTTCAGCCGGGGCAACAAAAGCAAAACTCCGTCTCAAAAAAAAATACAAAAGTGATTCCAGCCTCCGATTGTGCCCTAGCTACTGGAGGACATTTAGTTTGTAATTTGACAGACCTTTAGGTTCTGCAGGTCTCTTGGCCCAGTAGCTAGAGGTCAAAGAGGAGATAGAGGCATAATAATGTGAGAGGTTGATCATTAGCAATGCCAGTGACTGGATACCTGGGTCATCTCCATGGGGCTCAGCAGGCCCAGGAGAACTGTGGGCATTTGGGGGCATCCCCAGGTCCAGAGCCTCTGTGGAAAGCCAGTTAGTTCATGTGACACCTGAAGGATCCAGTACCAAGCCATCATTAAGTGGCCAATTCCTGCACAGTGCTATGTGTCAGGGAAAATGAGAAAATAAGTCACAATTTGGCCAGAAGAAAATTTTCTTCATAGGTGAGCCAAGATCAACATGAGTGAAACAAACTTGTAATAACAGCAGACAGTATATAGACATGTACTGGATTATACAGAATCAACAATCAGATTTAGAGACAGGAAAGATAAGCATAGGTCAGAGTAAACAGAGAAGAAGGTGGCGTTGATGAATTAAAAAATACTTTCGTAAAGCCAGTAAAAGTTGAATCATGCTAATTTTGTAAAATTTAGAAAGCATAGATAAAAGAAAATACTTCGAATCCCATTACCCAGAGAACTTGACTTTCTAACAGACAGAGCTTTGCAGCAATGACACGGACAGTCTTGCACAGCAGCGAGCTCTCAAATACAGGAGCTGGAGCTGGTCAGGCCTGCCAGGGATGCTGTACAGTGAAGGCAAGCTCCCAGAGGGATGCAAAGCAAGATGACCTCTAAGAAGCCTCCTAGCTCTAGATGTTCTCAGGGCCAGCCTCAGCCCCACTATCCTCTAACCTGCATCCTAGTCTCCAGGCCAGATCTCTTCAGTGCCTGTCAGGAGGTGGTGTCAGACTGTCTCACAACTCTGAACTTTCTCTCCATACCAACCTATCTACTCTCCTTTTGGTCATTCAGATTCTACCTACCCAAAGCAATGTTTCTGATAATAAATTATTATAAAGGTGCCACAGGGGGCCAGTCATGGTGGCTCAAGGCTGTAATTCGAGCACTTTGAGAGGCTGAGGCAGGCAGATCACTTGAGCCCAGGAGTTTGAGACCAGCATGGCCAACATAGTGAAACCCCATCTCTACTAAAAATATAAAAATTAGTTGAGGGTGGTGGCATGCACCTGTAGTCCCAGCTACTCAGGAGGCTGAGGCACAAGAATCACTTGAACCTGAGGGGCGGAGGTTACAGTGAGCCAAGATGCTGCCACTATACTCCAGCCTGGGTGACAGATCAAGACTCTGCCTCAAAAAAAAAAAAAAAAAAAAAAGTGCCACAGAGGACTTATTGAATAAGCTATTGATAACAAACATTCATACAATTAAATTTTGCATGGCCATTTACACTGTGGTGATAGAAGAAAATTTAATGTGAAAAGATAAACATTGTATGTCAAAGAAATTGATTACAGGCCGGGCATGGTGGCTCAGGCCTGTAATCCAAGCACTTTGGAGGCCAAGGCAGGTGGATCACCTGAGGTCCAGAGTTCAAGAAATTGATTACAGTGAAATCTCAGTTTTGAAAATTACAAAAAATTTATACATAGAAAAAATAATGATGTATACATCAAAATACTGGATGTGCAGTATTTTGTTACTTCCTGCAACCTTAGACTCATGGTGAGTGGAGCACAAGTTCCGTTGGAGTCACACACAGTATTCCATGCATTGTCACCACTGCCACCACCACCTCTGCCACCCACATTCATACACTAAGTAGAAAGGAAGATGTTTACACTTTGAGGCACTTAAATCTTTCTGTAATTTCCACCTATGATAGTACCTTCTGCTTGCTGGGGCAGCACAAAATCAGACTAATCCTTCTCTCTGACAGACCTTCAAAAATATTAAGACAGCTGTCATGTCACCCTGGGAGGGGTCAGAGCAAGGAGATCCTGAAAGCTAGGCAGAGAAGTTTAGACTTGACTTGGCGGCTAATGAGGAGCTCTTGTGGTTCTTGAGCAGGGAGGGAGATGACTAAAGTAATACCTGAGGATGATTCAACTAGTAGCCCAGTTACAGGAGACCCTGGAGCAGGGAGAGCCTGAGCTGGAGATGGGGACTCCAGCAGAGGGGCTATTGTCATCATCTAAACAAAGATGAACCTGAGAAAAATTGTTGCAAGAAGATGAAAAGCACCTGATAATGGTTTAGACATTAATGTGGGAACTTAACCTGTAGGTTGTCTTGCACTCATCTGATTGTGTTTTCTCTCCCTAGTTAGATTAGAACCCAGAATCATGTCTTTCAGGAGTCACCCTCTGTCTGCACTGCAGTACTGATAACAGATGCATGATAACTACTTGTTTCCCATGGTCAGACACCAAGGCTTGTCTGGAACATTATGGTACTGGGGTTAGAAATGAGCTATTTCATTTCACAAACATAGATTGAGCAGATGGGGGCACTGGAGTAGATGCTAGACCTATGCGATGGTCAGTTTTGTGTCTCAGCATGACAAAGCTGCAGTCCTTAGTTATTCAAACACTAATTTAGGTGTTGCTGTCACCCAGGTGATGATGCAACTCAAGCAGAAATTACAGTGCCGAAACAAAGGCAGTGACGGTAAGGAGAGGAAGAGACAAAGTGGAGGGATATTTAGGAAGCTGATCAACTGCACTTGGCCATCAGATTGTACTTGGGGTTACAGAGAAGGAGGACTCTTGGGTGGCTTGCAAATTCTAAGAAAACAGGTTTTTTGGATAGGAAGAAGAAATATAGTTATGAACATGTATTTGAGTCCTGAGCAGAGTTTCTGGCTCTGTAATATGGATGTAGAAATCTACTGTACAGAGGTTACAGCTTAGCCATAGAGGGGATGGAGAAGGGGAGTGTTTAGAATAAGAACTCTTTTTTTAACCTCTTTAAAAAACAACATCCAAAAAATGCACAGCTGGATGAAATTTGACGTATATTTGCTCCTGCGTAACTACCATACTGACACACACTTCCAAAACCCCAGAAGACTGTCCCCTCATAGTTAATATCATCCCTCAAAGGTAACCAATATTCTGATTTCTGTCATAATAGATTAGTCTTGCTTGTTCCTGAACTTTGTAAAAATTAATTCATACAGTATATATTCTTTTGTTTTATGAGTCAGACATAATGTTGTGTCTGACTCAACATTATGTCTGTAAGATTCATCTATGTTTGTGCATATAGCCATTTGTTCTTTTCCATTGCTGTCTAGTTTGAATATTTATGCGTTTTATGTATCCATTCTCTCACTGACTAACACACAAACCAAACATATTTGGGTTGTATATTAGTGACAGTTCTCCAGAGAAACAGAACCAATTATATATGTTATATATATAATTATATATACCAATTATATGTGTATGAGAGAGACGAGGGATTTTTTTTTTAAAGAAATTGACTCACATGGTTGTGGGGGCTGGCAAGTCCAAAAGTCCTTCTCCTCTGTGGAGCAGCAGGATGGAAACTCAGGCAGGGTTTCTATGTTACAGTCTTAAGGCAGAATTCCTTCTTCTCTGGGAAACCTCAGTTTTTGCTTTTAAGGCCTTCAACAGATTAGATGAGGCCCATCTACATTATAGATAACTCTCTTTACCTAAAGTTAATTGATTGTAAATGTTGATCACATCTACAAAATATTTCACAACAACATCCAGACTAATATTTGACCAAACAACTAGGCACCATTGCCTAGCCAAGTCAACATAAAATTAACCATCACAGGTTGCTTCCAATGTTTCACTATTTCCAGTTTTTACTATTATAAACATTCTTGTACCTGTCCTTTAGTGAAAAGAAGCACTGTTTTTCATTGGTTAAATATGAAAGCAAACTTGCTGAGTGATAGGGATATATGTGTATAGCCTTAGAAGACACTACCAAAGTTCCAAAGAGGTCATATCAATATGTATTCCCTCCAGCAATGTATAAGAGTTCCAGTTTTGCTGGGCTCAGTGGGATGCCTGTAATCCCAGCACTTCGTAAGGCTGAGGTGGGTGGATCACCTGAGGTCAGGAGTTTGCGAGACCAGCCTGGCCAACATAGTGAAACCTCGTCTCCACTAAAATACAAACATTAGCCAGGCACAGTGACACGTACCTATAGTCCCAGCTACTCAGGAGGCTGAGGCATGAGAATCACTTAAACCCAGGAGGCGGAGGTTGTAGTGAGCCGAGGTCACACCACTGTACTCCAGCGTGCATGACAGAGTGAGTCTCTGTTTCCAAAAAAAAAAAAAAAAATTCCAGCTTAGAGCAAAAAAATATTTTTTGTCAACTTTTAAAATTTTATATAATTTTACACTTTTAAAGAAAAGTTGCAAAAACAGTATATTCTTTACCCAGATTCACTAATTGCTAACATTTTGCCCCATTTGATTTATTGTTCTGCTTTGTTTTTGTTTTTTTGAGATAAAGGCTTACACTGTCACTGGAGCTGGAGTGCAGTGGCACCATCTCAGCTCACTGCAACCTCTGTCTCCTGGGTTCAAGCAATTCTGTCTCAGCCTCCCAGGTAGCTGGGATAACAGGCACTCACTGCCACGCCCAGCTAATTTTTTTGTATTTTTAGTAGACACGGGGTTTCACTGTGTTGGCCAGGCTGGTCTGGAACTCCTGACCTCATGATCTGCCCACCTCAGCCTCCCAAAGTGCTGGGAATACAGCTGTGAGCCACCGCACCAGGCTGATCTATCATTTTTCTACCTATCCATATAGATATGCATACGCATGTTTTTTCTTGAACTATTTATGCCTCCTTTATCCATAAATATGTCAGTGTGTATTTCCTAAGAATTTTATCTTACATAATCCCAACACATTTATCGAAATCAGGGAATTTGTAACATTGATACAAAATTCTTATCTGATCTATAGTTGTTTATATTTAAATTTCACCATTTACTGCAATAATGTCCTTCATTGGAGCTGTTTTTTTTTCTGATCCAGCATCCAATTCAAGATCACACATTGCATTTACTGTTCATATCTCTTTAATCTTCTTTCATCTAGATCAGGTTCTCAGCCTTCCCTTATCTTTCATGAAGTTTTTTTTTTTTTTTTTTTTTTTTGAGATTACAGGCTGGTTGTTACGTACAATGCCCTTCAGTTTGGTTTGTTTGATGCTGCCTCATAATTAGATTCTGGTTATATAGTTTTGGCAGGTGTATCATAGAAATGATATGGAGTCCTTCTCAAGGCATGTGAGGTCAGTGCATCTCTTTATTGGTATCTTTAACTGTGATTAAATGGCTATGGTTGTGTTCACCAGATTAACTCACCATAGAGTTACTAATTTTCCCTTTGTAATCAATAAATTATTTGCTTGGAGGTGCTCTGAATCTATGTACATATCCTCTTCTTTTTTCCTTTTTTTCACTGTATAGAAAAGTCTTCTGCCAGACATATCCTCTTCTTTATCAAACTTCTACCCACTAGTTTTAGCATCCATTGATAATTCTTGTCTAGATCATGGTTGTACAATGATGGTATTCTGACTCCATCATTTCTTCTATATTTATTAGTTGATATTCTAGTATAAGACACAGCTATTCCTTCTCCCTTATTTATATTAGTATGAACTCATAGATTATTTTATTCTATGACTATTTTATAGTGATATTACAACTGTAATATTGTGGTATAATACCACTGTAATGGTAATAAAGAATTACCATTATTTATTCTGATTTTCAAATAGTCCCAGATTTGGCCAATGGGGGCCCCTTCTGATTCCTGTGTTCTTTTCTCATATCTCTACTTTTTAAAGGGCACTTCCTTGCTCTCTGACACAACACGATATTCTAAGCTTATCTTGTACTTTCCCTCTCTCAGCCCTAGAATTAGCCATTTCTCCAAGGAGCCCTAGTTTATTTTTCAGTACAAAATGGTATTTAGAAACCAAGATCTGAGTGCCAGGTGTGCTCAATGCTACTGTAGTGTCTACTTTCTAAGCCCTTTAGCAGACAAGAGTTAAGAAATATAAATATTTTATCTTAATTTATTTCTACATCTGTACACACACACACACACACATACACACAATCATGAATTCATATAGATACCTCCAGTTCCAATTCGACACCACAAAATTCATTTTAGTCCTCCCTTTCTCCATGTTTATAACTCTCCTCTCCAACAGCAAGAACTAGCTTCCAATATGCTCAGTACATATACTCATTTGCTCAGCTCTATAGCACACAAAAGATATTTCAGAATTGCTAACCCATAACACTACAGAAAAAAACTCCTTCTAACTAAAATATTTGTTGAACTTGTCTGTTTGGTTTTATCCACCTTCGGTGTGGTAATATTATTTATTTTAAATAGAGTTAGGTTCAGTTGTTTCTTTCTTTTTTTTTCACGTCAGACAGGTAATGTGCTGATGTCTGAAGGTTTGCAGAAGGCACATCTCACATGTGTGTGAAAACCCAATCATCACATTCATGAGCCATAAAAGGATGTATTTGTTTCGATTTGTAGTTCATTTTAAGTTTCTTCCCCCTTTTCATCCTTCCTGACTTTTTCTTCTTTTAATGGAGCTTGTGGGTTTTTTGGATGGGCTTCACCGGGTCTATAAACCCCCTGGAGTTTTATGCAAAGTACTGAATATGTCTGCATTTGGGGCAAGGAGAGAGAATCCATAACTTTCATAAGATTCTTGAAGTGGTCTTTAAACTCAAAATTTGGAGAGCAAGAGAGAAGAGCAGGAGTTCAGGGACCCTCTAAGAGGCTTCCCACTAGTGGGGTAGGAAGTTCCGCCAGACTGTGAGACTCTCAGAACAGACAGGATCTTCCTTCTTTATCTTATATCTCCACTGCTGAGCACACACATAAATGCAGACAGAACAGAAACCAAAGGAAAATAAAAGAGAAACATGGGTGCAAATCTGTACCTTGAAGCAAATTCAGGATTGCCTTTTCTTTCTAAGCATTTCCCCACCAGTGACATCAGCTCAGACATCTTAGATTCTGGGCCTCCTAGGACATACCTAGAACCACACCAGCGTGGGGGTGGGGACACAGCCTGGGCATCTGTCTATAGATGTGCATAGAAAAATAAACTAGAAGAAAAACCCCAGTTCACTGCAGAGATATTGACCCAACACTCTGACTTACTCTCTGCACATGTTTCTTTTGGCTGTAAGGCCCCTGCCAAATTGAAGAACGAGAGCATTTATACCTGAATAGAAAAGCCAAGCATCCTGAAGAATTAGTCTCCTGCAGGCACTAGCTGAAAGCTTTCCCTGGGTATGGTGGGAGGTAGGGACCCCCGCTACATCTAAAATAAGATGTTTCATTGAAGGGCGCACTGCTCCTTGGGGAGCTTCTGCTGCTAGACAAGGGCCTAGGAAGGCAAACAATAAGGTGAGGGACTGTTGGTCAAGGGATAGTCTCCCCAGATTGCCTCCTTTAAACAGCATGTTCCACTAAGCACAGGTGAAGACAGAAGATCCAGTCCCTGCCACAGGGCTGAAAGATGTTTAGAAAATCACATGTGAACAAAAGTCAAATCATACGACACAAACTGAGCCCACATGAGCTGAGTGATCTGTAGAGTGGGGTAAATCAGAGGAAGCTCCCAGAAGAAGGAGCAGCATGAATTTTGAAGGGTTGAGCCTGAAAAAAGAAGAGAGGTGAGACAAGGGCATTCCATCTCGCAGCGATGGCTCAAGGATGAAGTGGAGGTATGGAGGGGAGGCGGCTTGACCCTGAGAGCAGAAAAGGGAGGTTGCTTCAAAGACCAAATTGGAGGGGGCTGGAGTCCTATGCCTATAAGAGGTGGTGTTCTTCAGGAGGAAAGAGACCATGGGCGGGCATGGTGGCTCACGCCTGTCATCCTAGCACTTTGGGAGGCTGAGGCGGGTGGATCATGAAGTCAGGAGTTCAAGATCAGTCTGGCCAATATGGTGAAACCTCATCTCTACTAAAAATACAAAAATTAGCCAGGCGTGGTGGTGCATGCCTCTAGTCCCAGATACTTAGGAGGCTGAGGCAGAAGAACTGCTTGAACCTGGGAGGCGGAGGTTGCAGTGAGCCAAGATCACACCACTGCACTCCAGCCTGGATGACAGAGTGAGACTCAAACTCAAAAAAAAAAAAAAAAAGAAAGAAAAAGAGGACATGTGTGTGGCTGACTTGAGGAGTAAGGAGGATGGCAAGGAGTTACTGAGGTCCCTGGGACCACGAATGGAAAAATTTACTAGGCTAGACAGGTGACTGTGGGGACTGTGTATTAAGCCTATCTGCTAGCAGATGAATAAAAGATGAAAATAAGAATTTACACTTTATAATACTCTGTGTACTTATATTGCATTTTCAGATGTAGCATTTTTACAGGCAACAACTGAATTATAATTCTCACACATCTATTATGTTCTCATCATTGTGGGCAGCTGCTCGGATGAGCCTCACAAGCACTCTCTGCGGGAAATGTAAAGGAAGCCATAAACTATCCCTTGATATCATGTGCTCTAAATTTGCTCAAATGTGAGTCTCATGAGAACCCTGTGAGTCTGATGTGGCAGGAATTATTATTTGTGTTTTGTAGATGAGAAAAGTGATGCTGAGAAAGGTGAAGGCACTTGCTCAAAGTCATACAGCCAAAGACTGTCAGCCCGCCCTTTTTGACTCATGCTAGGATCTGAATAGCTTACTTCCACTTTGACTTCATAGGCACAGTGTTAACAGAGACCTCGTGTTTTTGTAACACCATTCTGGCCTAAACTTGAGCTAAACACTGTCAATTCCTGGCACTGATTTACCAAAGGTTAGTAATTCAGCTTGTTGAGGGTCCCAAGGTCACCATTATTTCTTCATGCCAGGGCTGGGTCTCAGGAAAGCACACAAAATGCTAACGGTCACTTGGAATCTGAGCAAGCAAGGACGTGATCCCTGGGGAGACACCTTCCTCGGCCTCGTCTGCCACATACTCCTGCCAGCCGCTGGGAATCTACTTCCACTGCCCAGCCACCTCCACCCATCAGCCTGCTGTCAGAATCCAAGCACCAAGGGCTTCTTTCCCTTTTCCTCAAACCCTCCCTTATCCAGGATGATGAGCTGCTGCTTTCCATTTTTCCAACCTACACAATCACATGGCCAAGATGGTTTTTGTAGGTCTCACCTCCAGAACATGAGAACTTAAGGCTAAATCCTGGGATTCCTGCTTTATCTTCTGCTTGGCTCACCTTATTCTAAGACTGCTTTCCACAAATCTCAGCAGTGGCTACAACACAGTGCCAGGGGTGGGTGGGGTGAGTGCAAGGCCCATACACAGCTCCAGAGGAGGCTAGTGGGAGCCAGAAGGCAGCCAAGGATATCCGGGGAGTGAAGGCTGCTTCTTAGCTTTTAGCGAAGATCAGACAATGTATCTGTTCATATCACATTAATGGCTTGACAAGGTTTCTACCTAAGAACAGGACATCAGAACAGGCTCCAGAGCAAGGGGTCAGATTAGGGACTTAGGTCAATGTCCTGGCTCACAGGTGTTACCAGACAGATGGCTATACCCTTCCCTGGGCACATGCAGGGTAAGCACATCCCTCAAAATGGCAGCAGCTCTAAACATGAAATTCTTCCTGGAAGATTTTAATACTCTAGAGTTCTGTCCTACCAAATTTTTTGAGCACTTACTGTCAGGCATTCAGAATGTGAGCAATGACAACAAGTAACCTACACTTTTGTGCTTATGATATGCAGGACGCAGTTGATTCTCAAAACAGTCCTGGGAGTTAGCTATAAAAATGCCTCCATCTGGCTGGGTACGGTGGCTCATGCCTGTAATCTGAGCACTTTGGGAGGCTGAGGCAGACAGATCATGAGGTCAAGATATGGAGACCATCCTGGCCAACATGGTGAAATCTTGTCTTTACTAAAAATATAAAAATTAGCTGATCGTGGTGGCACACGCCCATAGTCCCAGCTACTCGGGAGGCTGAGGCAGGAGAATCACTTGAACCCGGGAGGCAGAGGTTGCCGTGAGCTGAGATCGTGCCACTGAACTCCAGCCTGAGTGACAGAGCAAGACTCCATCTCAAAAAAAAAAAAAAATGCTATCTTTCAGATGAGGAAGCTGAGGCTCAGAAAGGCAAAAAACATGTCTGAACTCAGGCAAGAACATGACAGAACCAGCATTCCAACCCAGAATTCCAAAGGCAGTGTGGCTTGCCAGTGCCCCACAGGGTCCCTGAGAAGTGAGAAGGAGTCCTGCCTGCAGGAACCTGCATCCCAGGGGTGAGACTGACTTGTAAAGGGATCATGAGACATAAATGCTGTAACAGAGGCATGAGGAAAGTTGTTTCCATTCTCTTTCTGCCTGTTCCTGGAGCGGTGCTCGTGGGAGGGAACCTAGGACCCTTGGAAATGTAAAATGTAATATTTAGGTTTCTGTGATTGGTCACTTCTTTGCCAGCTATCAGAGACTCAGGAGGCCAGTGAGGAGCGGCCAGCTTGGAGAGTCCTTGTGTTTACATGACAGGCCAGGGCTGTCCTGTCCATTGTCTCATGTGATCACATCCTGCGGCACGCGCTGCTCCCTCTGCGACAAACACTCTTCCCCCGATACCATCTGGCTCACTCTCTCTTTATCTTTTACTTATTTTAATTTTAGATAGACAGATATTTTTGAGACGGGGTCTTGCTTGTTGCCCAGGCTGAAGTGCAATGGCACAATCTTGGCTCACTGCAACATCCACCTTCTGGGTTCAAGCAATTCTCATGCTTCAGCCTCCCAAGCAGCTGGGACTACAGGTGTGCACCACCATGTCCCGCTCATTTTTGCATTTTTCTGTAGAGACAGGGTTTCACCGTGTTGGGCAGGCTGATCGTGAACTCCTGACCTCGAGTGATCCACCTGCCTCGGCCTCTCAAAGTGCTGAGATTGCAGGAGTGAGCCACTGTGCCTGACCTATTTACACGTTTTTTGAGACAAGATGTTGCTCTGTCACCTAGGCTGGAGCGCAGTGGTGCAATCACAGCTCACTGAGCCTCCACTGCCCTGGCTCAAGCAATCCTCCTACCTTAGCCTCCCAAGTAACTGGGACTACAGGTGCAAACATCATGCCCAGCTAATTTTTTTAAAAAATGCGTAGAAATGGGGTCTCCCTATGTTGCCCAGGCTGGTCTCAAACTCCTGGACTTAAGTGATCCTCCTGCCTTGTTCTCCCAAAGTACTAGGATTACAGGCGTGAGCTACTGCGCTCGGCCTGGCTCACTCTCTCACTTTTTCCTGGTCTTGATTTCAGTCTCACCTCCCCAGAGAGATCTTCCCCAAATTCGTTATCTAAAATATCCTCCACTACCCCTCTATCCCCTTCACTTGGCTTTATTTCTCTTACTGCACTTACCACTGTCCGAAGTTTTATTATATATTTATTTGTTTATCTTCTGTCTCTCCCAAATGAGGATGGGAACTTTTTCTGTCTTGGTCACTGCTTTATCCCCAGCTCGGAGAACAAGATCTGGAACACAATAGGTACTTACTAAGTAATTTGTTGAGCAAGTAAATCAATTTAAGTCTTAAAACAATACTGCAAGGTAGGTGTCATTAAACTTGTGAACCTCATTGCCATTTGGTAAGGAAGGAAGCAGGCCTAGAGACGTTATGTGGCAAGTCCAAGTCCCACAATGCACACCATCAGCCCGAGTACATGCCCGGGTCCCCCGCTTTCCCACCACTCTCTTTGTCCGACACTGTATTCCTCTCCTCCCATGACTCAAATACTCCATAGTTCTGTGGTCAAGAGACTGTTAGTTCATTGCAGAAAGGAAAGAAACCCAACAATACCCGGGAGAGCCATTTATAATCCCTGGGCAGGGCAGGGTCGTGTCCTCTGAGGAGCACGACACAGCATCACTGTCACCAGCTCTTCGAGGACCTCCCTGCCAGTCGCTTCCTGGTGTCCAGTTGCAGGGCAGTGGGCTGAGCCCAGATCACACTCCAGGTGGCAAGAGGAGCTCAACCTCACGCTTTGCAAGGGATACCTGCTTCCCCACACCCCTCCAGGCCTTTCATGGGGATTCCTGGAACAGCACACCAGCACGCTTGTCTCATAGGCCAATGTCGAGTGAAAGAAAACATCTTACCCGTGTGCAGATGTACATCTGGCAGGGGCAGCAGGCTGCTCCCAGCACTGTAAAGACTGAGTACTAGGTAAAGACCCCTTCCTGGGTTCCTTCCCACATAAGTGTCCAGGGTTGTGCTTGGCAGAGGCCACATAGAGGAAATAGCAAGGAAGGAGACATGAGTACGGGACCGTAGGGGTGTGTGAGTGTGTCGAGAGAAGGCTCAGAGCTCACTCACTCAAACAAGCAAACAAGTATGGGGTCTCAGAATGGAAAGAAATATCAAAGCAGTTGGGATATGTGGGCTTGTGTCAAAGTCCACCTCTTGTAAAAGATGTGGTGTGATTTAGGAAAGTTACCTCCTTTGTTAAATGGGGATAATAAAATAACACCTACTCAGAGTGCTTCTTGTGGTTTAAGAACCAAATCCAGGCGGGACGTGGTGGCTCACACCTATAAATCCCAGCACTTGGGGATGCTGAGGCTGGTGAATCACTTGAGGTCAGGGGTTCAAGACCAGCCTGGCCAACATGGTGAAACCCTCTCTCTACTAAAAATTAAAAAATTAGCCAGGCCTTCTCTTCCTGGTTCTTCCCAGAGTCTGGAAAAGCTGGGTTGAGGGGGCGAAAAAAAAAAAATTAGCCAGGAGTAGTGGCACACACCTGTAGTCCCAGCTACTCAGGAGACTGAGGCAGGAGACTCGCTTGAACCTGGGAACTGGAGGTTGCAGTGAGCAGCGATTGTGCCTCTGTACTCCAGATTCCAGCCTGGGTGATAGAGCAAGGCTCTGTCTCAAAAAAAAAAAAAAGAGTAATGGCATATGGAAATTATAATGAATATAATCAATAGGTAAAAAGCCAAAGAAGAAAATAATAATTCCACTACTCATAATCACTGTTATTATTTGGTATATCCTCTTTCATCTTTTATCCAAAGCACATGTATGCAAATATATATTATATATTCATATGCTCCTCACCATAAGGCTGGATTACATGGATTGTACCTCTAGGACTTCTAATAATTTTTATCTTGAATATCAGTAGAATAGTAACCTCAGCCTACTCTAGAACTTTATCATTGCTCTGGAAAAGTAAAACGTTTTAGAAACTTATTGTTAATAAATTCTCTGTCCTTTAGTTTAAGAAGTATGTAGTTATCTGCAACACGGCACACTGGGAAAAAGCAGATCAGAGCTCCTTTCCTGTGTGTGCCAATAAAGAGCAGCTAATACGCCAGCAAGAAGCTTCTACATCTCAGTCTTACCATCTGTGAAATGAGGTAATAACCCACACCGTGAGGCTTAGATGAGATCCTACATGGGAAAGCATCTAGAAAAAGCACCAATCACCCACAGATAGGAAATATTGTTGTAACCATCTCTATATAGGTAGGTGCAGCCGGGGAGTCATCCCATCCCATTTAGCAAGTTCTGACAACCTAAGGCAAAGGCTACCTTGAGACAGTCTGCTAGTTTCTAAGATGCTAATGTACACTTCCCTTTGCCTCCAGCACTTAATCATGAGTCATTCTCATCTAAACCAGAGCTAAAGTGGCCCCCAAAGTGGTTTACTGTTATTTCAAGAGTTGAAGGAAATGGTATAACTTCCAAATCAAAAGTCTCATCCCTGAGGAGTCAGAGCCACAGCCTCTCTGGGCCATCTGTTCCTGTTTTCTCAAAGTGAGCTCTGGCATCTTCTGCAGCTGGGTCAAGAAGCAGCTTGTTGGCTGGGCACAGTGGCACTTGCCTGTAATCCCAGTACTTTGGGAGGCCGAGGCAAGTGCATCACTTGAGCTCAGTAGTTCAGGACTAGCCTGGGCAACATAAAACACAAAAAATACATAAAAATAGCCAGAGGTAGTCCCAACTACTCAGGAGGCTGAGGTGGGAGGATCACTTGGGCCCCAGAGTTCGAGACTGCAGTGAGCGGTGATCATGCATGCCACTGCACTCCAGCCTGAGCTACAGGCCAAGAGACCCTGTCTCAAAAAAAAAAAAAAAAAAGGAGGCTTGTTAAACGTAAAGATTCCCAGGGCCCCATCACAGGGTCAAAGTCCAAAAGGGGTGGGGATCAGGAATTCAGGAATGTGTCCAATTAGTAGCTTCCCACCCAAGGGATTCTGATGCACTCAGAAAGCCTGAGAACTTCTGATCCAGTCTAGCCTTTCATTTACAATGTGGAAAGTGAGGCTCAAGGTTACAAAGCCATGATTGGCCAAGTCAGAGACACAGAAACAGAACTCAATTTCTTTCTCAAACTTTCTCCTTTTTTTCTCTGTCCTTCTTTCTCCTCACCTGCCTTTTCTCCTTCCTCCATCCCTCCCTTCCTTTCTTTCTCTCTTTATTTTCAGAACATAGCCTTTTTTTTCTTACCACAATACAGTTCAGCACAGAGGTTCAAGTTTGTTGGACAATTCTCCTCCACATGGTTAAAAGTCAGATTTCTTGTTTATATTTAAATATATTCTAGTTTTTTTCTTTTAAAGTCATAACTATTAAAAATCAGCAATGAGGAAAGATGGTTTGAAGTATAACAATGAGAAGCCATAATTTTTTTATATACCTGCTGAAGCTAAGACATGTCAAGAGAGAAACAAGCCCGGTGCTGTGGCTCACTCCTGTAATCCCAGCCCTCTGTAAGGCTCAGGTGGGTGGATCACCTGAGGTCAGGAGTTCAAGACCAACCTGGCCAGCATGGCAAAACCCATTCTCTACTAAAAATACAAAAATTAGCTGGGCATGGTTGTGCACACCTGTAATCCCAGCTACTTGGGAGGCTGAGGCAGGAGAACTGCTCCAACCCAGGAGGCAGAGATTGCAGTGAGCCAAGATTGTGCCACTGCACTCCAGCCTGGACAACAGAATGAGACTCCATCTTCAAAAAAAGAGAAAGAGAAACATGTTAGAGTGCAGGGTTCATTGAAAGGAGTTTTATTTATTTTATTATATAAAAATAATTATTATATAAAAATAAAATATATGTAAAAATAAATATATAAACAATAAACAAATATCTATACATAAATTATATATATTATGAATTATATATTATATATAATTTTATCATAAATTATATATATATATTATATATAAAAAAAATTTTTAGAGACAGGGTCTTTCTCTGTCACCAAAGCTGGAGTGTAGTGGAGCGATCTCAGCTCACTACAACCTTTGCCTCCTGAGTTCAAGTGATTCTTGTGCCTCAGCCTACTGACTAGTTGGGACTATAGGCAGGCACTATCATAGCTAGTTATTTTTTGTATTTTTTGTAAAGATGGGGTTACACTATGTTGGCCAGGCTGTTCTTGAACTCTTAACCTCAAGTGATCCCCCTGCCTCAGCCTCCCAGAGTGCTGGGATTAGAGGCATGAGCCACCGCATCCAGCTGGAAAGGAATTTTATTCATTTGTTTATGCATCCAGGCATCATTTATTCATCAAACGACCACCAGACATCTAGCAGCTGTGGTGCTGTGAATACAACAGCACTTACGCCAGGGCTCGACCTCTCACTGAAGTCCCAGCACTACTCTGGCTGAGAAAAATGAAACCATGAGTTAGTAAGGAAATGCTGGGGCCAAAGGGGCTGGCAGCAGCCCCAGCGGAAAGAGAACATGGCCCAGCCACACCATGTTAGCCCATCTGAAGGTTACCCTCAGTCTCATCTTCCTTGACATTTGGATCTGTGGTCCAGACGTCACATCATGTTTCTATTTCCGGACTGTGCATGTCCTTGCTTCAAGAGTAAAATCCAGGGTGGGGAAGGATGGAGACTCTTTTTCCCTCCCAGAGCCTCATTCCCCAGCATGCTGGGAATACCAGGGAGTTGATACAAGGTATCCCTCAACAGACTGCAGGCTGAGTAGGCCATGCAGAACCAATAAACGTCATCTCTCTGGTCTTTAACAAGGTTTTCAATGGGTTCCCACTTGAGTAGTCCTTGAGAAACTTGAAAAGTCCAGCCGAGTGTGAAAGTGTTATTAAGCAGGATGTTGTGAACATTGGTAGTGCCACTTAGCACATGCCAAAATCATTCTTGGCATTAATTTGCTTTGCTCTAGGTGGTCTTCTAGCTATTCTCATCTCTTTTCTCATCTCAATGACCCTTTAGAATCATATACTGTCCTTCAAAGAGACTCATACAGCTTTGAGCAGGGTTGTAAACTAGAACTTGCATAAAAACTGGGGTCAAGGGAGGTAAAACAAAATGATTAACAAAAACAAAGGCCACTTTATGTTCAAACTTAAACGTTTAAACCATAAAACCATTCTTAAATACACGCTAGTTGAGTACACAGAGAATAAAACTTCCTTTTGAAAACAAACTTGATCTTCTGTGCTCTGTTCATTTGTACACAATAGCCAAGATGTGGTCTTGGCAAAGGGAACTGCACTGCTAGGGCAGATGAAGCATCAGGAATTACCTGGTGGGTTCACAGTGGGGAAAAGTCTCGGTGGCTGCAGCATATGGCATGAGGTGGCTGAAGCCCAGGACACCGCTTAGGGTTCTGTCTCTGTCCTTAGACAGTCAGCTCTACAAGCTCACGGCTAGCCACTGCAAGAGGCAGAAAACAGAATTGAGAAAATAATAGCTATCTATATTTACAGTCACTGTTTGCTGTGTGTCTCTTAAGTGCAGAACACTGTGGTAAGAGATTTTCATCATTCTCTCACTTGATTTCCCCCAAATTATGCAAGGGATGTATGATCATTCCCTGCTTCAGAGGTGATCTTGCCATGGTCATCCAGCTAAGGTGGGATTAAACTTAGCTCTCTCCCAACAAGCTCCAAAGCCTACCTCTTTTTCTTTTAAACCACATCATAGAGAAGATAAATAGTAAGTACCTGTGCTGGTGATGACATGAGCATTCATCATGGTTTCCTACATTTATTAGTATTTTTGTTTTAGATAGGGTCTTACTCTGTTGCCCAGGCTGGAGTGCAGTGGTGCAATCATGGCTCACTACAGCCTTGGCCTCCCGGGCTTAGTCCATCCTCCTGCCTCAGCCTCCTGAGTAGCTGGGACTATAGGCATATGCCACCGCACCTGGCTATTTTTAAAATTTTTTTGTAGAGATGGGGTTTTGTCATGTTTCCCAGGCTGATCTTAAACTCCTTGGCTCCAGTGATCCTCTCACCTTGGCTTCCCAAAGTGCTGGGATTACAAGTGTAAGCCACTGTGCCTGGCCTTATTAGTATATTTTATCTTTGAAAAATTATTTCTTTTTAAAAATATACAAGTAGTACATATTTTATACATTTTTATAAATGTAAAATAATTCAGAGTGAATAGAATGAAAAATAAGAATTCTCCTTGACATTCCCTATAATTACAAGTATTCATGTAATGAAAGTATAGTGAGAAAAAAAATTTTTTTTTTGAGACAGAGTCTCATTCTGTTGCCCAGGCTGCAGAGCAGTGGTGGGATCTCGGCTCACTGCAACCTCCATCTCCCGGGCTCAAGCGATCCTCCTGCCTCAGCCTCCTAAGTAGCTGGGACTACAGGCATGTGCCACCATGCCTAACTAATTTTTTTGTATTTTGAGTAGAGATGGGGTTTCACCATATTGCCCAGGCTGGTCTTGAACTCCTGACCTCAAGCAATCTGTCGCCTAGAAGAAATTTTTTTTTTTGAGAGAGTCTCACTCTTTCTCCCAGGCTGGAGTGGAATGATGCAATCACAGCTCACTATAGCCTCGAACTCCCAACCTCAAGTGATCCTCACATCTCAGCCTCCCAAGTAGCTGGGACTACAGATGTGTGTCACTAGGCCCAGCTAATTTTGTATTATTTTCTAGAGTCAGGGTTTCTCCATGTTGCCCAGGCTAGTCTCAAAACTCCTGAGCTCAAGCAATCCTACTCACCTCAGCCTCCTAAAGTGCTGGGATTATAGGCATGAGCCACCGTGCCTGGTCTAACAAAATAATTTTTAAAAGGAGAAAAGTCCCTCCAGTCTACTGAAATGATGGGGAGTAATTTAGAATATCACTTTTTGGTCTTGTTCCTGCACCCCAGGTATTTGTTGTGTGATAATACACCAGACGCATTTTGTACCCTGCTTTCCTCCAGTTATGTTGTGAGCCTTTTTCACATCATCTGCCTGTCTTCTCGCCCCTCTGAGTTAATGGCTGAGTAATGGAGTTAATTGAGATGCAGAGTTTGCTTAATCCTTCCCCCTTTGCTGAACATTTATTTTTTTATTTTTCATTCTTCTTTTTTTGAGACAGAGTCTTGCTTTGTCACCCAGGCTGGAGTGCAGTGGTGCAAACTTGGCTCACTGCAACCTCCATCTGCTGGGTTCAAGTGATTCTCCTGCCTCAGCCCCCCAAGTAGCTGGGACTGCAGGTACACACCACCATGCCTGGCTAATTTTTGTTTTAGCAGAGACGGGGTTTCACCACGTTGGCCAGTCTGGTCTTGAACTATTGACTTCAGGTGATCCACCCACCTAGGCCTCCCAAAGTGCTGGGATTACAGGTGTGAGCCACCACGCCCTCTTTTTGCTGAACATTTAGATTGTTTCTAGTTATTTGCTATCATGCAGTCTGTTGTTATTAAGTTCTCCATGCATTTTATTTCCTTTCCCTGGTTTGGACTATTTCCCTAGCATTCCCACAAGCAGGATCACAGGGTTGAAGGGTGTGAACATTCTTAAGACTCTTGATCCATAGTTGTCAGACTGTTTTATGAAAAGGTTGAACCAATTTTCATTATTTGGAAGCTTGCTAGTTTCATGTGAAAAGTTCTGGGGAAAGACTTTGTTTAAGGCTTTTCTGCAGCTGCTGCTTAGTTGAAATCATTGCTTTAATTTTGTTGTTTCACAAGGCCTCTTTCAAAGTCTGTTGACAATGTCTGACCATCTGATTACTGGGTGGAAGATTTATACTGGTCTCCCTGTCTCCAGGCTCTTCCTGCCTTCAGTCTGTTTTGCACCCGGCAGCCAGATGAATTCCTTTGAAAACACCACTTGCCTCATGTCACTGCCCTGCTCAGAAGCTCATAGTGGCTCTCTATTTCTTCCAGAATCAAGTCCAAACTCCTCTACTAGGCCTTGAAGACCCTCCGTAATAGGCTCACGCACTTTCCAATTCAATCTCATCTCCTGCCGCCCTCAAAAGAAACCCCCAGCCACTCCCCTCTTAGTGCCCACATTATGCCCCATCTGTGTTCTCTTTTGCTTATTTTTTTCATCCACCTGGAAAGCTCCCACTTCCTCTCTACTTAGGCCAAATTTTCTGCTTTCAGGGTGGTTCTGTCCCACCCAGTTAGTGTGAGAATTCTGCAAACAATAGCCAAGGAAAGCAGAAAAAGATTTGGAATGGGAAATGCAGAGAGGAGGAAACAAAGGAGAGAACGCAGAGGGGGATGGCATGCCTGTCACCGGGGCCAGGAGGACGCTGCTGCACCAGAGTAAGGGCATGGATGGCTGGCGACAGAGATCAGAACCAAGGCATGATTTTTTTGTTGTCAATGACATTTAGGCTGCTTCTAATTGTGAAAAGTAGGGATCTGTGAGACAGTAGGATTGTGGGCCAGGGCTAACAAAATAATGAGGAAAATAATAATTATAGTATATTAGTTGTGATTAGCTTCACTTTGAGAAACTAAGACCTGAAAAATAATGGCTTAAATACAAGAAAAAAATTATATTTTATGAAAAGAAATCTTCAGGAAATTCAGGGTTGGAATGGCAGCTCCCTGCTTATCAAGGACCAAGCTCTTTAGCTGTCTGCAATGCCAGCCACAGGCCGTGGTCCCCTTCCTCATGCTCCAAAAGAGCAGTTGGGGCACCAGCCATCACTTCCAGTATCCAGATCAATAACAGGCAAAGGATGATAGAGTGTCTCTTACATTTAGGGAGACTTTCTGGAAGTCCCATGCAATACTTTTGCTCAGAACTCAATGGCCTCATCACACAGCTGCACCTAGCTGCAAGGAATTTCTACAACCAAAATAAGAATCAGTGTTCTTTAATGTAAAGAAAAAAAAGAATGGATTTGGGAGTATTGTGTCTACCAGCCTGCTATCATTTATTGAGGTTCTGTGGTAATCAATTTATATCTATTATCTCTTTTCATTTTTATACAGTTCTATGAGCTGGTACCCATAGGAGAGAGCTGGACTTTTATTTTTCTTTTTACACTTCATGAAAAATTATTTTTCATAAGTTTATGAAAAATAATTTTTCATGATACAAAACACAAAATAATTGATAAATGTCTTTTTGTTGACAGCATGCACACACACACACACACACACACACACAAAGTTCACTTTTCTGAGACTCTTACACTTAGATATCACACCATGTGAAACTCACTCAGGTCCCTCTAATATATGTTCAGTTATATATTTTGCTAAACTGTTGGTCTTATCTGTGAGGAATATATTTGACTTTCTCTATAGGTTGTAAAACAGAAGTAGTTTTCAATAAATAATATTGAAGTGAGGGTCTAAAGGGAAAAAATAGCAATTTATTTTTAATGAGCGTATCTAAGGTCAAATAGTTTTCACAAGTGAAAGGTTAACTAAGAGTTGTGAATATGAAATTCATTCCTCAATTTTTGCTTGTGTAGTTACTCCAGTTTTTCCATAAAACAAATGAATAAAAAAAATGCCACATTCAGGTTAGGTGTGGTGGCTCATGCCTGTAATCACAGTGCTTTGGGAGGCTGAGGCAGGAGGATCATTTGAGACCAGGAGTCTGAGACCAGCCTGGGCAACACAGTGAGACTCCATTTCTACCAAAAATTGAAAAAAGAAATTAGCCAGACATGGTGGTGCACACCTGTACTTCTAGCTGCTTGGGAAGCGGAGGCAGGAGCATCACTTGAGCCCAGGAGCTCAAGGCCGCAGTGAGCTATGATTCTGCCACGGCCCTCTTGCTTGGGTGACAGAGTGAGACCCTGTCTCTTAACTTTAAAAAAAATTGTCACATAGAGAGGTTGGGTAGGTTTGGTAATGCTAATTGTAACTGGTGTCTAATGCTAGAAGTATGCACTCTTGGTGGAGCTGGACAAGTATCATAACCACAGTCAGAGAGGCAGGGTGAGGGTGAGGCAGGATGATGGAAGCAGAGGGCATATTTCGTTTAAAAAGGAGAGATGTTTAGAAAGGGGGTTTTGGACTAATGTGGATTGCAGACAGTGAAGGAAGTCTAGGGCAGAGACTAGTTTAGAAAATACAGTGGGCATGGAAAAGGAATGTGGGGTGCCAATTGGAGTGGAAGGATTTGCAGATAAGGCAGTTTCAGCTTTGAACCACTGGGTACCATCAGTACCTCCCAAGGCCAAATTTTACCCCAGGATAGCTGCTAAAAAATGATCAGGCCGGGTGTGGTGGCTCACACCTGTAATCCCAGCACTTTGGTAGGCCAAGGTGGGTGGATCACGTGAGGTCAGGAGTTCCAGACCAGCCTGACCAACATGGAGAAACCCAGTCTCTACTAAAAATACAAAATTGGCCAGGCGTAGTGGTGCATGCCTGTAATCCCAACCACTTGGGAGGCTGAGGCAGGAGAATCGCTTGAACCCAGGAGGTGGAGGTTGTGGTGAGCCAAGATGGCACCATTGCACTCCAGCCTGGGCAACAAGAGTGAAACTCCATCTCAAAAAAAAAAAAAAAAAAAAAATGAACCGAAAAGAAAAATAATGAACCGGACCCAGGACATTCCAACATCTTGCCATGTGCCCCGCCTTCTGTGACTGTGTGTGCGTGAGCCTGAGCCATCAGCATGCTGCAGGGAAGGGGTTTCTGTATTCTGGAAGAATGAACAAGGTTGGGTGTTGCAGGAGGGAATCAGGAGAAAACCATAGTGAAAGACTAGTTCCTAGAATGTGAGCACCCAAGGGCAAGCCAGGTTAGTTTTGGAAGGAAGGAAGGAAGGAAGGAAGGAAGGAGGGAGGGAGGGAGGGAGGGAGGGAGGGAGGGAGAAATGGAAGGAAGGATGGAAGGACGGACGGACGGACTGTGGCCCCTAAGGTCACAAGCTGAGAAGTATTCATAAGCACCTTCCTGCTGGCCCTTTAAGATAACCAGTTGAGAATGTCAGGAAACATTGCATGGGCAGCAGCCCTGGCCCATTCTCTGCATATTTCATAAGGGCTACAGGGTAAAAGCCAGGGACTGGTTATGGAAGCGTGGTGAGTCCCTGGTGTAGGATCTTAATGGCAAAGACAAAGAAGTCTTAAATGGCAAAGACGAAGAAGTCATAGGGATTGGATAAGGGGAGGACTTTGTCCTTTCTGTGTCTCTCTCTCTTTTTTTTTTTCAGACGAAGTTTCACGCTTGTTGCATAGGCTGGAGTGCAATGGCACGATCTGAGCTCACTGCAACCTCTGCCTCCTGGATTCAAGCAATTCTCCTGCCTCAGCCTCCCAAGTAGCTGGGATCACAGGCATGTACCATCACGCTTGGCTAATTTTGTATTTTTAGTAGAGACGAGGGTTTCTCCATGTTGATCAGGCTGGTCTGGAACTCCGGACCTCAGGTGATCCGCTTGCCTCAGCCTCCCAAACTGCTGGGATTACAGGTGTGAGCCACTGCGCCCGGCCCTTCTGTGTCTGTTTTTGCCCTCTTCTTACCATTTGGGGAGCCCTCACTATGTCCCAGGGCTTGTCCTGAAGTGCTGCACATGCACTGTTGCATTAACCTCCAATAGGCCATTATTATTCCCATTTTCCAGATGAAGAAACTGGAACTGAAAGAGGTTAAGGGACCAGGTGCAGTGGCTCATGCCTGTAATCCCAGCACTTTGGGAGGCAGAAGATGGGTGGATCTCTTGTGATCAGGAGTTCGAGACTAGCCTGGCCAACATGGCAAAACCCCATCTCTACTAAACACACACAAACATACACATACACACACACACACAATTAGCTGAGTGTGGTGGTGGGCGCCTATAATTCCAGCTACTCAGGAGGCTGAGGCAGGAGAATCGCTTGAACCTGGGAGGTGGAGGTTGCAGTGAGCCGAGATTGCACCATTGCACTCCAGCTTGGGCAACAGAGCGAGGCTCCATCTCAAAAAAAAAAGAAGAAAGAAAGAGGTTAAGGAACCCTCCCCAAAGTGTGACAGCTCTGAAGTGGGAAAGCAGGATGTCAGCCCACCTGTCCCAACCCTAACTACTCCACTCCCACCTCTATCTGCTCTAAGCTGTACCTCCTATTCTCACTCACTCACTCACTCATCTGGTCACAAAACATGTTTTTTTCTATCTACCTAATATTCTATTTTGAAATAATTTCAGATGAACAGAAATTGTGTAAAAATAGTACAAAAAATTCCCATATACCCCTCATCCACATTCCCCACATGTTGGCATTTTACTGCTGGGAGTAAATATTTGGTTACATTTTCTGACTACATTTTTATATTCTTTTGGACTTACATTTTCATTTGTTTTTCACCGACCACAGAGATTTGCTGAGGGTGAGAAGTGATGTGGCCCTGGCTGGAGGGCTGCAGGCTCCACTCACCATGCGGGAACCCCGATCTACTGACACAGCTGTGCCAACTGCCAGCATTCCCCCGAAGGACAACATGGTCATCCACTGACTTGCCTCATGGGGAGGCTTCTGAGGAATGTCCCAGACACCCGGCCTTGTGAGATTCACTAGCTACAAAAGATGTCCGAACGAGGGAGACGTTAGCCACAGCTGACCCTCAGAAGAACTCCACCTCTTCTTCTCTTGTGCTGTCAACTCAGGGCAGAAAGACTCACTGTGACGCTACTATGTGTCAGGTGCTGGAGCAAGTGGTAATATTATCAATGATGCCGCCTCTATTGGAAAAACGTGGTGGCTGACTAGAAAAGGTAAGTGTTGGTAGGAATTTCCCCACCAATAGTCAATCAGGGACCCTCATGTGGGGAAAGCACCTCACAAGTATTTTGGAAACAAAAGTTGGGAGAGGGAGGGAGGGAGGGAGGAAAAGATGAGACAAGTTCTTGCATGAAAACAAGGCAATTCAGCTGTGTTTCCTGCCTCGTGCTGGTGGTCTTTGGAAGGGGTGGGGTAGAGCTCCGGGGGAAGGAGGCCCTGTTAGGTGTGGCCCGGAAAGCAAGGGGCAGAACACTGCAGTGCTGAGGGCAGAACCCAACCGCAACACAGGTAGAGCCCTAGTTCAACTCCCAAGCAAATCTACCTACTGCAGAGAAAAAGCAGGGATTTGGCTAATGCTTTGGGGACAATATTTGCACTCACAGCAGAGGAGAGAGCCGAGGGAGGTTGAGGAAGACGCTCTGCACCTCCAGGATCAGTCATTGGTCCTCAAAGTCTTCCAGGTCCTTTATCCTTGCAACGTTGTCTGTGCCTCGCTCTTGCTTAATTTCATCCTATAGACTTTCACTGACCTAAAAAGCCCCCGTGGAGACCTTCGGAGGCTCTCAAGTTGACAGATCTGGATTGAGGTCCACAACTCTGCTACTAACTAGCTGGACGACCACTTAGCCTCTCCTAGCTTCAGTTCCTCATCACTTTCATGAGTTTGCAGCAATGATTCAAGGGCGTTATGCATGGAAAGTGCCCTGCACGGCTCTGGGCAGGTGGTCCTCCTCTTGATTTCTCAGGCCGTGTTTCCCTCGCACCTGCCTGCCCTGGAGCTCTGATACATTGGTAACCAGTGTGCTGCTCTCTCCTTCCTCATCGTTTCCACGTGATGGTGAAGACAGCTCTAGATCAAGGAGCGGAAGATCCGGGCTTGACTCCTTGTTCTGCCACTAAAGAACACTGTGACCTTGGACAAGTCACTTACCCTCTCTGAGCTTCAGGTCCCCCACTTGCAAAATGGAAATTATACCTACCTTGAATGAGAAACAGTAGGAAAGTGCTTTGTGTTAAAGCACTTTATGAGAGTTAGCTGATGTTTTGCAACCCTTCCCGCTCCTCTACCCGTTCCTCTCCTTCACCCGTCTCCCACCAAACCCAACTAAGGTAGGGAGAGCGCTGGTCAGGGAGTTAGGAGCTCTGAGTTTGGTCCCAGCCTCATCATCAATTCTGGGTCCTTAGGCAAATTGTAATCCTCCCAGAGCCTCAGTTTCCTCATGCATAAAATAAAGTGTTTGAACAGAGTATCTTTCGTGGCCTTTTCCACTGTGAGTTTCCACACAGTCATTGTTGAAGGGGTCAGAAGTTTATTTTCCAACAGGAATACAGTTGAGCTTTGAAGACGTCACTGCCTCTGTTCTAAGATATGCTCTTGCTGCATTCTATTAATATGGCTAGGATCATGCACTTCTCAGTCACAGAGCCTGTGGGTGTCTCCAATACTCAATTTAGGGTAATTAGTCTTTTTGACCCTTAGCAGGGGAAATGTCTCCAGTTGGGGGGAAATGAAGTTGTCAAACATAGTCCTTAAGGAGAGGAAGATTTATAGGGGATCACATACAAAAACGCAGGAATTAAACAAACAAACAGGGAAAGAGCACTTAAAAGCTCAGACCAAACAATATATATCGCACGCTATGTTCAGCAGGTCAACCAGTGGTCCTCGGTCTCCCCAAGCACCACCCAGGCATAACAAGCCTGGACAATTGTTCATCTTCCAAGAAGCCCTTCCCAGAAACCATAGGGTTGCAGGAAGGTAAAGCCCATGATTTCATCAAGGGGAAGAAACAGCAGCGGTCAGTCCAGTCCCTTGGAGACTATTTTATTTTTCAAACTTGTTTTTCTGTAGTCCAAGATTTGGGCCCTGCTCTCTCTTTTATGCTCATGGCACTCCTGCTTCCTGACTATCCCAGGGACACTGCTCCTCATGTCCCTCCAGCCACTCCCCTACTTGGTCCTTTTGCAGGGTCCAAGTTATATAGGACAATCAGTTACTCTTTTTTTTTTTGGAGACAGGGTCTCAGGGTCTCAATCTGTTACCCAGGCTGGAGTGCAGTGGCACAATCACAGCTCCCTGCAACCTCAACCTCCTGGGCTCAAACAATTCTCCCACTTCCTCAAGTAGCTGGGACTAAAGGCTCACTACTGCTCTCAGCTAATTTTTTTGGTGATTTTTTGTAGAGACAGGGTTTCACTGTGTTACCCAGGTTGATAGGTTAAATTTGAATGTCAACTAAACCACAAATCTTTTTTAGTGTAAATATATCCCATGCAATATCTGGGATATGCTTGCACTAACAAATATTAATGGTTTAGCTGACATTTAAATATAACTGAGCATTCTGTATTTTTATTTGCTAAACCAGTAACCTTGTTTCAGGCCATTTTTACTTGCTACAACTCCTGCCCAGAAAATACCACCCCCACTTCCTTCCTTGGCCAGCTCCTTGTCACTCAGACTCCACTCAGCATCTCCTCTTCAGAGAGACACTCAATCGCCACCACTTCCCAGCTTAAAGTAGCTGTCCCTCTGCGTAGTGCCTCTCTAGCACATTTTCTTGTCTTACTTTCTCACTCTGAAATGAGTTTGTTGTCTTCCTTACTATCTGTTTCCTGAAGCCAGAATGACAGATCGTGCTGTGTTTTTCCTTGCTCACTCTCCATCACCTGTGTATACTCAGCACACACCAGTTATTTAATATATAATTGGTTGAATGAATTGAATGTATGTTTTAGAACAGCACTTCACAAACTGTAATGAAAGCCCTAGACATTTTGTTCAATTTTATTAAAATTCAGATTCTGTTTCTGTGGGTTGGGCCTGGGCCTGAGATTTGCATTTCTAACCAGCTCCCAGTGCTACTGATGCTGCTGGTCCATGGACTGCACTTTAAGAGGCAATAGAATTCTCCATGATGATGGAAATGTTCCACACCTGCACTGTTCAGTATTGCAACCACTAGTCATCTGCGGTCATTGAGCACTTGAAGTGTAGCTAGTGTGACTGAGGAAGTGAATTTTTAATTTTAGTTGATTTTAATTAATCTAAGTTTAAATAGACACTTGTGGCTAGTGGCTGCCATATTGGACAGCACAGCCCTAGAGCAGGGGTTCCCAGCCTTGGCAGCATGTTACAATCACCAGAAGCACACTTAAAAATACAGATGCCAGGCTGGGCATGGTGCCTCATGCCTGTAAACCCAGCACTTTGGGAGGCTGAGGCAGGTGGATCACTTGAGGTCAGGAGTTCAAGACCAGCCTGACCAACATGGTGAAACCCCGTCTCTACTAAAAATACAAAATTAGCTGGGTATGGTGGCGCATACCTGTAATCCCAGTTACTTGGGAGACTGAGGCAGGAGAACTGCTTGAATTCGGGAGGCAGAGGTTGCAGTGAGCTGAGATAGTGCCATCACACTCCGGCCTAGGCAACAAGAGCAAAACCCCATATCAAAACAAAACAAACAAGCAAACAACAACAACAACAACAGAAAAACAAAAAAATTCCCAGGACTCACTCTCAGCCTCAAATTAAATCAGAATCTCTGGGTTTGGGTCTTAGAGCATTGGTGGTTGTTGTGTTGCTGTTTTAAGCTCTCCTAGCTTATCCCAAAGTACCTCCAGAATTGAGGATCCTGCTTTAGAGTTTTCAGAGAAGCAATACTTTCTTTTGTTCATTCAATACTTACCACAACCTGGACAGCAGATAAGACAAGTGTGACTAAATAGCATCAATCCCATTTTGCTGAGGGTAAGTGAGGTTCATGAAGGTAAAGGAATTTGCCCCAGGTTATACAGATAGTAATTGAAGGAGCCAGGATCCCACACAGCCCTTACATTTCCCCATCCATCCAGTGCCTCAAGTCCTTTGTGAAAAGAGGCAGGTCTGTCCTCTACTCAGTCGGGCAAGGACATCCTCTCTCCACAGCTGCCTCCAGCTTCCATCTGCCTCTGATGACCCCTTTCCCACACCCCTGTCTGGCCTCATCATTCCCTAGGAAGGAGAACTGAGTAGAATTCTCACCTTGTTTTCAAAACTGATCAATAAAAAAAAAACAGGCCTCCCTCTAGCAGACAGGAAGGAAATCCAAGTGTGAGTGGAAGAAGGTAGCTTGCCATGGAACTCAGCACTACAGGGGTGGGACATCCTGGTGGAACGGGCCAGCTCTTTCCAGCCACCCTTGCCCTCAGGGTGCAGACTGAGGGGTATTAGTGAGAGAAGAAAAAAATGACAAGATGGTGACCTGGGAGAGCCTCCATAAGCATGGACAGGGCTTGCCTGGGCTTCCCAGGGAGTGGTCTGGATACCACTGGTGATGTTAGGTGATCTGGGGGAAATTTTTAAATGTTTAATATATATGTATTTATTTTAATGTGTCTTAAGAAACACCCAGCTGGGCATGGTGGCTAATGCCTGTAATCTCAGCACTTTGGGAGGCCGAGGCGGGCAGATCACCTGAGGTCAGGGGTTCGAGATCAGCCTGACAACATTGAGAAACCCCATCTCTACTAAAACTACAAAATTAGCTGGGTATGATGGCATGCACCTATAATCCCAGCTACTTGGGAAGCTGAGGCAGGAGAGTCAATTGAACCCGGGAGGCAGAGGTTGCAGTGAGCCAAGATCGTGCCATTGCACTCCAGCCTGGGTGACAAGAATGAAACTCCATCTCAAAAAAGAAAAAAAAAAAAGAAACATGTAGGTCATTAAATTTGTAATTCCACGGATATTACTGATACAATGTTTCTGTCAAAATTAACTGACCGAAAGAAAGAAAGAAAAGAAAAAGAAAGAAAGAAAGAAAGAAAAAAGAAAAGAAAAGGGACACCATTTAAAGCAAAATATTAAGGAAATAACAGTACATACAGGACTCTGATATGGCAAACATGGTGAGGATGGCCTGGGTGTGCCCTTGAGGGTGTGATGGGAGTGGGTGGACAGTGTGCTTTGTACAAAAGGTCGCGCTGAAAGGGAAGGCTTATGTGACTATTTTTGTCCGAAGCACCTCTTTAAATAAGAAAGAATGACTGCTGCTGTAGGAAATCCGTTGTCTTGGAATGATGGCCAGGAATGAAGCAGCACAGCCTCATCCTCCCCGGGTCTACAGTAGGGTCCAGCTGAGGGAAGAGACTAGCAGCTTCTCCAACCCTTTCAAGCCCAACAAGCCGGAGCCTCAGCTACTGTTACAAACTTTCCTCAGGCCTCAAGGGCAGGTCCTAGAGGAGGCCAAAGAGCCTGGCTCCAGCTGTCCAGGGACGGGATGTCCTCAGCCTCACCGGCCCCTGCTCCTGCCCAGAGCACAGGTGGACTTCACTCAGAGTGGTAACTGCCTAAAAGGGCACATGGGTATCTATGGGCAAATCCCACATACACTCACTTTACACCTTTATTTGTCATTTAAGACTCAGAACTCCCTGGGGAATGGATGATCTGAGAACCTGGGACTGGGAAAAGATGTGTGGACAGTATAATGGGCTGGCAGTCACTCTCAGAGAATGAAATGGGGTTGCGTCGAGTTGTTAGTTATGAGAGTTGCTATATCTAAAGTGTCCCAAGAGAACACTCCTGATCCATTCAAGGTGACCTGGGGATACCAGGGGGAGGGGAGGAGTTGGTGCTTCACTCCAGGGAGACCTGAGTCGATTGAAAATGTAACTGAGGAAGCTTAAACTGATTATATTTTATGGGGCTCTATTGAAAGAAAGTGCTTAGAACTGGGATAGTGCATATGAGGCAGCCATGAAGGCGTAGACAGCAGTTTGCCATTGCATCTTCAGCATGACATAGGGACAAACTACCCATGTTACTGGTGGAGGGTGTCCAGGTTCTTGGCGTCTTAAAGAAATAAATGGATAAAATGCACAAACAAAGCAAGGAAGGAATTAAGGGGTTTATTGAAAATGGAAGTACACTCCACAGAGTGGGAGCGGCCCAAACTAGGGGGCTCAAGGGCCCCGTTACAGAATTTTTGGGAGCTTAAATACCCTCTAGAGGATTCCATCAGTTACTTGGTGTACGCCCTATGTACCTGAAGATGATAAAGTAGTTACAAAGTCATTTTCTCAGCATATGCCCTATGGAGAGGATATTTCCTGTCATTGCTGAAGTATAAATGAGTCTCATGTTCCCTGCCTCCAGACCCTATTTTCCTGCCTCACCCAGACCTACAATTTGGAGATGAGCTTTGGAGGCAGTAGCAACCACAATCACAATCATGACATCAGTGACTAACATTAGTTGAATATTGAGTGCCAGGCACCATTTTAAAAGCATTTAATCCTGGCCAGCATGGTAGCTCGTACCTGTAATCTCACCACTTTGGAAGGCTAAGGCGAGAGGATCTCTTGAACCCAGGAGTTCGAGAACAGTCTGGGAAACATAGTGGGACCTTGTCTTTACTAAAAATAAAAGATTAGCTGGGTGCACTGGTGCACACCTGTGGTCTTAGTTACCTGGGAGACTGAGGCAGGACAATCGCTTACCAGGAGGTTGAGGTTACAGTGAGCCATGAAAGCACCACTGCATTCTAGCCTGGGTGACAGAGCAAGACCCTGTCTCAAAAAAAAAAAAAAAAAAAAAAAAAGCATTTAATCCTTAAAACAACCCTAAGAGGTAGGCACTAATATCACTCTCATTTTACAGATGAGGAAATGGAGGCAGGGAGAGGTTAAGTGGCCAATCCAAAGCCACATTTGGACAGGGGACACGGAGTTATCTGGGATTCATGGCTGCACGAACTGCCATGAAGACCATTCAAATGATAGCCACGCTTAAGTTCATGGTCATCAAGCTGTCCCCAAAGGCAATACTGGTTATGAATCAGCCAAATAGGGTTCAGATCTTGGCTCTGTCCCAATTAAGGTTCTTAACTGCTTTATGCCCCAGTCCCTCGTCTTTACAATGGGGATAATAACACCTGCCCTATGAAGATGAAATGAGCAGATGTACTCAAAGCAGGTAGCAGAGAGTGTGGCACCGGGGAGCCTCAAGGTTATCATGGCTACTAATCAGTTAGTCTCCCCTGCAGGTATGTCTTGGGAAGCCTGGTAACAACAATGGCCCCTGCCCTGTTTCCTGAGGGCTTCCCAAGGGCTGCGCAGCTTTGAGTCCATCCTTTCATTTGTAAGGCAGGCAGTGCTATCATCTTAATTCAAAACACTTGGATTACGGTTTAATGCATTTGTTTCTTGTGAGTTTAACCATATTTCCCCAGAAGCAAATCTTTTCCAGGTTTACAAACCAAATAGCACCTCCAACCCTGCAAAGCTAAAGCCCAGCTCCCCAGGGCTCCATCTCAGCCGGTTCCCTGAGACATCAACCACCGGCCACACGAAGTCACCTCTATAGGCTGCCACAGGATATATCTGGGACATCCTGAAGCTGCTAATCCTAACGTCAACACTGTGCTTTTCCTTGAAGGATTTCCTTTCCTTTAACAAAATTGGTATTGAATAATAGTAACTAACACATAATCCCAAACTATTAAAACACTGATGTCTGTTTCATGTGTGACCTTTTAGGTATTTTCACATGTATATAGTGCTTTTTTAAAAGCAAAATGGGATTCTATTTTATGTACTGTTCTTGCTTGCTTGCTTTTTTTCTTTTCCTTCTTTATTTTATTTATTTAGAGAAAGGGCCTTGCTCTGTTGCCTAGGCTGGAGTGCAATGGCGCAATCATGGCTCACTGCAGCCTTGACCTCCTCCCTCAAGCAATCCTTCTGCTTCATCTTCCCAAGTATCTGGGATACAGATGCACACCACCACATGCAGCAATTTTTCAAGATGGAGTGTTGCTCTGTCACCCAGGCTAGAGTGCAGTGGCATGACCTCAGCTCACTGCAACCTCTGCCTCCCGGGTTCAAGCAATTCTCGGGCCTCAGCCTCCCCAGTAGCTGGGATTACAGGCACCCACCACCACACCCAGCTAGTTTTCGTATTTTTAGTAGAGATTGGGTTTCACCATATTGGCCAGGCTGATCTTGAATTCCTGACCTTGTGATCCACCTGCCTTGGCCTCCCAAAGTGCTGGGATTACAGGCGTGAGCCACTGCGCCTGGCCACAATTTTTTTTTGAATGGTTTTTAGAGATGGGATCTCTCTATGTTGCCCAGGCTGGTCTTGAACTTCTGGGCTCAAGCAATTCTCCCTCCTCAGCCTCCTAAAGTGCTGGGATTACAGGCATGATATTCTTACTTTCTCACTTAACAAATAATAGAACTCTTTCCATGTCAGAATACATAGCTTTACATCTTTTTTTAAAAGGCTGCATAGAATGCAGAATGATTTTTTTCTTAACTGGTTATGTAAGATTGAATATTTTTCCTTTTTACTCACTTGTAGTTTGTAATTCCTCACAATAGAGATATATTAGTCTGGGCATGGGAACTCTTGCCTGTAATCTTAGTACTTTGGGAGGCTGAGATGGGACAATCACTTGAGCCCAGAAGGTTGAGGTTGCAGTGAGCCGTGATTGTGCCACTGCACTCCAGTCTGGAAGACAGAGCAAGACCCTGTCTCAAAAAAAAAAAAAAAAAAAAGAAAAGAAAAGAAAAAGAAAAAAGAAAGAAAGAAAGGAAAAAGTAGGAAAAAGATATATTACCTACGTGAAAAAGAGACCATAAATGATTTTTTAAACTGGTATTGAAAGGGTAATATAATAACACTGTAAAAGTAAATACAGCATTTCATTTTTGTTAATAACTTTCCCGTTCTTATTCATGTACAAAAACTAGAAGAGATATTTGTACCTACTTAAAAACCATGCTTAAATCCTCCCTTATCACATTGTGTCTGAAACATCTGTCCATGTTTCCACAGAGTTCTCTTAAGTGCTTGTCTAAAGGAGTGGAAGGCATGGGGTAGAGCAGGGAGCTAGGCTATTCCACTGGCAGTTTCTAGAACAGAGCTCCAGGGACAGACCTCTTAGCAGTCTGGTGGAGCCCCTGGACCCCTTCTCTTTTAAATGCATAAAATAAAATATGTAGCATTACAAAAGAAACTAGACACCTTGAAATACAGTTATCAAAATAAAAATATATTAAAAAGCAAAAATATATATAATTTGTGCATAAAGTAACAAGGTTCTAACAGTGGATCTAATTTCTATCTTAAACTCAAAGTGACATTTCATGGTACCTACAACACAATAATGTAATTTGAAAATATCTGTGATTTATTTTAGTGACAAGTCTCAGGTTCATGCATACAACTGTGGTAACTGAAAGAAATGCTATATATTTCATTTGCAGTTAGTGAAGACATCATTTTTGTCTCTACCCAAGTTCATAGACCTCCTGAATTCTACGTGGGTCAGTGGGTTCTAGGTCAACAGAGTCCCACTCCAGAGAATTTCTTTGTGTATTATCCTGGGAAAGGTGAAGGCAGCAAATTATCTCCAAATCTCCTTCCCCCTTTCACCTAAACCAGTAGCTTCTCCCTCAACTTCCATGACTATGAGATCATTCAGAATTAATTTTGGGGTTTCTCCCAACTCTAGCCATTTTCCCAGCCCCCAACCACTTCCACCACCTGGTTATTCTCTGCACATACATAGAAAGAAGTCCATTTTGCCAACTTCCAACTCAGCATGCTTCATATTTGCACTAGATTTAACATGCACACCCCTCCTTCCTTCCTGATAGTTATGAAGTTGTTGAACAAGTCCAGTCAGTTCTGAACAAAGGAAGCTGGATAATCCGCCTACTTATCGGAGGCTGCCTAATCCAAATAGATGTTTTTCATCAGTGAAGGTATTTTCCAGGACTTTGCAAATCCAGAGGATCAGTCTCCTTCCTTCACACAAGCATTGGCCCTGGATTCATTTCTGAAATCAGTGGCACCAATCAGGCTCTGGTTCTTGGCCCAGGCTTCAGAAATCTGAAATTGTTCTCTCTTCCGTCCACCAATAATTATAAGCACATTGCATTTGTGTGGCACCTTATGCTTCTCAGAAGTAATGTTCACATGCAAAATACAGTTATCCCAGAGCCAGGATGTGGATACAGAGCTCTGGATTCCTAACCCAACGTGTGTTTCATGATGCCACAAATCAGTTTTTTTACTACTTCCATTACAAAACAGGATTCCTTAAATGTAGCAAATTTATGTTCCCTTTAGCTAAACATAAAAATCTCATGCTCTCCTTTAATATTGTTTGAATATTTACAATGCTTAAAATACTGTGGCTAAAACCAAATTGGATCAATGGGGATTTAAGGAAAACTCATTTGATTTTTAATAATTACATTATTATTAAATGTCATTTTATAATGACACAGTGGCACACGCTTGTAATCCCAACACTTTGGGAGACTGAGGTGGGCGGATCATCTGAGGTTGGAAGTTTGAGACCAGCCTGACCAACATAGAGAAACCCTGTCTCTACTAAAAATACAAAAGTAGCCGGGCATGGTGGCACATGCCTGTAATCCTAGCTACTTGGGAGGTTGAATCAGGAGAATTGCTTGAACCTGGGAGGCGGAGGTTGCAGTGAGCCAAGATTACGCCATTGCACTCCAGCCTGGGCAACAAGAGCAGAACTCTGTTTCAAAAATAATAACAATAGCCGGGCATGGTGGCTCACACCTGTAATCCCAGCACTTTGGGAGGCCGAGGTGGGTGGATCATGAGGTCAAGAGATCGAGACCATCCTGGTCATTATGGTGAAACCCCGTCTCTACTAAAAATACAAAAATTAGCTGGGCATGGTGGCGCATGCCTGTAGTCCCAGCTACTCGGGAGACTGAGGCAGGAGAATTGCTTGAACCCAGGAGGCGGAGGTTGCAATGAGCCGAGATCATGCCATTGCACTCCAGCCCGGGTAACAAGAGTGAAACCCCGTCTCAAAAAATAATAATAATAATAACAATAATAATGCCACATATTTAACTTCAATTATACAATATCCTGTAGTGATCAAGTTGTGTCAATTTGCCTGGGACTGTCCCCATTTTAAAACTTAAAATCCTGTATTCCACAAACTCCTCAGTCCCAGGAATCTGTCAGTCTTGGGCAAACCCTCCATCTGGGGTAGAGGGGGATGGTTGGACATACTAGATGTCCACATGAGCTTCCAGTTGGATTCATTGACACAGTTTTTTAAAATCCTGCTGAGGGTCAAAGACAGAACACAACATGGGTTGGTTTCTTTGCCACATCTGTGCTGCCCCCCAGAGATTTGGGTCCTCCCATCAGTGCTTTACTAAATGGTCACATTTAGCCAGACACCACAATAAAACCAAATACTATTTCTCTAAATGATTTTAAAAATTAAATCAGACATTGAATGTATTTTTCTTTTTTGAGGTAGCTTGGGGACATAACCATTATTTACAATAGAACTACTATGAAAAAATATGTTAAAGTGCTAAAAAGTTAGGCTTCATTGGTTGTAAACAATATAAACCAACTCACTCTAACTTAAGCAAAAATAGAATTTATTAGAAAAATATGGAGTAGCTCACAGAATCCAAGGAAAATTTGAAGAAGCAGGCTTTGAAATAGATGGGAACCAGGAGAGCTCCTGAGACCTAAGTAACAGGAATTAACTTTTTCTATAAAGGTCCAGATAGTAAATATTGTAGGTTTTATATGACAGACAAATCTCTCTCGTAACTACTCAATTTTGTCATTGTAGCACAAAAGCAGCCATAGACCATACATAAACAAATGATGTGACTGTGTTCTGATAAAACTTTATTTACAAGGCCATGTACAGTGGTTTACACCTGTAATCCCAGCACTTTGGGAGGCCAAGGTGGGTGGATCATGAGGTCAGGAGCTTGAGACCAGCCTGATCAACAAGATGAAACCATGTCTCCACTAAAAATACAAAAATTAGCCAAGTGTGATGGCACATGTCTGTAATCCCAGCTACTCAGGAGGCTGAGGTGGGAGAATCACTTGAACCTGAGAGGTGGAGGTTGCAGTGAGCCGAGATCATGCCACTGCACTCCAGCCTGCGCAACAGAGCAAGACTTCGTCTCAAAACAACAAACAAACAAACAAAAACACCTTTATTTACAAAAAAGAACCAGAGGGCCAGAGTTCATCCACAGCTATAGTTAGACAACTTCACTTTAGGGTATTTTCTTTGGCGTGGATTTGCTCTATTTTCAATCCTCACATTACTTGGCTCAATTCAAATTCAAGGGAGAGAGCCTTTGGTTTTTGTGTGTGTGTGTGTGTGTGTGTGTGTGTGTGTGTGTGTGTTGAGACAGAGTTTCACTCTGCTGTTCAGGCTGGAGTGCAATGGCATGATCTCGGCTCACTAAAACCTCTGCCTCCCAGGTTCAAGTGATTCTCCTTCCTCAGCCTGCTGAGTAGCTGAGATTGCAGGCGCCCACCACCACGCCCAGCTAATTTTTATATTTTTAGTAGAAACGGGGTTTCACCAGGTTGGGCAGGCTGGTCTCAAACTCCTGACCTCAAGTGATCCACCTGCCTCGGCCTCCCAAAGTGCTGGGATTATAGGCGTGAGCCACCACTCTGAGCCGAAATTTTTTTTTTAAGTATCTTAAATTAAAAAAAAAAATTTCTGTGGGTACATAGTTGGTATATATATATATGGGATACATGTTTTGTTTGTTTGTTTGTTTTTGAGACAGAGTCTCACTCTATCGCCCAGGCTGGAGTGCAATGGTGTGATGTCGGCTCACTGAAACCTCCACCTCCCAGGTTGAAGCAATTTTACCATCTCAGCCTCCTGAGTAGCTGGGATTACAGGCACCTGCCACCATACTCAGCTAATTTTTGTATTTTTAGTAGAGACAGGGTTTCACCATGTTGGCCAGGCTGGTCTCGAACTCCTGACCTCAGGTGATCTGCCTGCCTTGGCCTCCCAAAGTGCTGGAATTACAGGTGTGAGCCACCGTGCCTGGCCACATGTGATATTTTGGTACAGGCATGCAATGCATAAGAATCACATCATAAAAAATGGGGTATCCATCCCCTCAAGCATTTATTCTTTGTGTTACAAACAATCCAATTATATAATTTTATTTACCTTAAAATATACCATTAATTTATTATTGACTATAGTCACCCTGCTGTGCTATCAAATAATAGGCCTCATTCATTCTTTCTTACTATTTTTTGTACCCGTTAACCATCCCCACCTCCCTCTAGGACTCCATTACCCTTCCCAGCCTCTGGTAACCTTCCTTCTACTCTCTATCTCCATGGGTTCAATTGTTTTGATTTTTAGATTTCACAAATAAGTGAGAATATGTGATATTTGTCTTTTTGTGCCTGGTTTATTTCACTTAATAATTTCTGGCAGGGCACGGTGGCTATGCCTGTAATCCCAGCACTTTGGGAGGCTGAGGCAGGCAGATCACCTGAGGTCAAGAGTTCGAGACCAGCCTGTCAACGTGGTGAAACCCCGTCTCTACTAAAAATACAAAAATTAGCTGGATGTGTAGCGTGTGCCTGTAATCCCAGCTACTCAGGAGGATGAGGCTGGAGAATCGCTTGAACCTGGGAAGTGGAGGTTGCAGTGAGCTGAGATTGGGCCACTGCACTCTAACCTGGGCGATGGAGCAAGACTCTGTCTCAAAAACAAAATCAAAAACAAACACACACACAGATACACATAAACATAATAATTTCCAGTTCTATCCATGCTGTTGCAAATGACTGAACCTTATTTTTTTATGGCTGAGTAGTACTCCATTGTGTATAAGTACCACGTGTTCCTTATCCATTCATCTGTTGATGAACACTTAGGTTGTTTCCAAATTTTAGCTATTGTGAACAGTGCTGCAACAAACATGGGAGTGCAGATATACCGATTTCCTTTGTTTTTCGTACATACCCAGCAGTGGGATTGCCGGATCATATGGTAGCTCTTTTTTTAATTGTTTGAGGAACCTCCAAACTGTTCTCCATAGCGGCTGCATTAATTTACATGCCCACCATCAGGGGAGAGAGCATCTGATTGGCAGAAAGAACTTGGGGCGCTCAATTACTCTTTGGCCAGGGGAGGGTGGGATCCCTTGACTGGTCAGATTTTCTCTAATCTAGGATTTGCTTTCCAAAACCGAAATCAACGACAGTCACCAGAAGACAGAATGGATGCAGGTGAATACGAAATACTGATGTTTACAACATCTTCTGACTTCCTCATATTGTTAGTTTCTGTCTACCACTTTATTCTCTAAGGAAGAAGTCAAAGAAACCCAGCTGGTACTAGCATCAGAACACAGTGCTTTTTCGACTGATACTAAGTGAGCCTTGTATGCTATTACCCGATTTCTCTTGGTTTGGTGACTATTGACCCGTAAAGAATGTTAGCCAAATGATAAAGACTATCATCAAATTTAGTCTTTCATTTTACAGGGAGAAGAAATGGAGGTCTGGAGACAATATGAGTTCCCTATATTGCCACCGGCAAGGGGGCAAGTGGTTAGGATTCGGGGCTGTCACTGCTCTAGCCTGGTCCTGATCAGGGAAAACTTTCTTCTTTGGCTCTGCCTACCAATCTGCCCCGTACCTTCACACCTTCCCTTTTGGCCACAGGCTCTCTCGCTTCTCTGATGCCCCAGCCACAACCCCCAGCAGCCTCCACGTGCAGCCCTAATGCTGTATGTCTCTGTGAGTGACATGCGCTCCCTGAAGTTACGCAGGAAGGCCCTGGGAGAAGTGGCTGACTTGGGGTTACAGAGTTAGTTCTTGAAAGGAATGGGATGAGAACTTTGTCTTCTAACTTTCAGACCAGGCCTCTCTCCGTTGCATCATTAAATTAAATCTAATTCAGGCCCAAGGCCTTGACTTCTCCAACACAAATAATTCTCCCTCCTCTCTCCTCCAACCAGCCAGGACCTGGTACTTTTGTCCTTGTGGATTCAGAGTCTGCGACGTACCTGGGCAGCGTAGGCACTGCTTTGGGGGTAGGATTTGAGACTTGCATGAGGCACTACCTCCCCAGTGATATGTCCTCAGGCTATTACACTGCCTAAAGTTAGAATGATTCATGAGTGAGCAAATGAGTCCTGGGGAGACTGCTCTGTGTGTGTGTGTGTGTGTGTGTGTGTGTGTGTGTGTGTGTGTGTTTAATTCTAGAAGCAAAGTATTTCAGTCTCCAATGTCATGGAGACACTCTGCCTGTTTTTTCGTCTAGCCCTGCTTTGACCCCTACCCCACTCCTCCTCTCCTAACATCCCCTCCCCCCACACTTCTTGGGGATGGGGCACTTTGATCTTGGCTCAGGTGGAAACCAGAGGAAATCCTAGATTAGGCTCTGATGGCCAAAGAACGACTCCCATTCCCGGAGAGGGGCACACAATTGGAAGGAGATAAGAGCATGGATTTTAAGTTTAGAAAAAAACTTACATTTTGTGATATTTCTGTAAAACTTGAGTTAGTCGATGTAGGAACTGAGTAGTTTGATTTTGATAGAGGATAGAAGAAAACAAACACAGATTTTTTTTTTTCCCAGACAGAGTTTCGCTCTCATTGCCCAGGCTAGAGTGCAATGTGCGATCTCAGCTCACTGCAACCTCTGCCTCCCAGGTTCAAGCAATTCTCCTGCTTCAGCCTCCTGAGTAGCTGAAATTACAGGCATGCGCCACCATGCCTGGCTATTTTTGTATTTTTAGTAGAGATAGGGTTTCTCCATGTTGGTCAGGCTGGTCTTGAACTCCCAACCTCAGGTGATCTGCCCCCCTTGGCCTCCCAAAGTGCTATGATTACAGGCATGAACCACTGAACCTGGCCACAAACACAGATTATTAATCATTGCACATGACAATAGGGTTTAGGGTGATTAAACATCTTGATTTGCTCTGGACTTGGGACTTTCAGTGATAAAATGGGGAAAGTCTGGGAAAATGGGGATCAGATGGTCACCCTAGGGGTAAATCATAAAAACAACAATCATAATTTACTATGTGTTAGGCACTGTTCTAAGCATTTTACATTCATTTACTTCCTGACCAACTCAATGCGAGAGGTTCTAGTTTTATTTCTGTTTTATAAATGAGGAACCTGAGAATCACTAAGACAGTTAACCCACCCAGGGTCACACAGTCCTGAAGAGTGGAGGTGAGATTGCAGCCCAGGTCAGTCTGACACCCCAATCCATGTTCTTAAACATCATAATCTTTTTCCTTGAAATACATATGAAAGTAAACATATATTGGGACTGGCCGTTCAAGGATTCTTGTCTTGAATTGGGTGACTCTGGACAAGCCATATTTACGACCACTCCCCAAACTGGAGAGAGGTTTAGAAAATTCTTTATTATTATTTGTTGACACATCATACACAATCATTCTTATAAATGAAACAGAATGTTCAGAAATAGACACAAATACAAGTAGGAATTTTGTTATTTGATAAAGACAGAATTTCAGATAAGTGAGGGAAAGGTGAATTATTCGATATATGTTGCTGGAACATTTAGGTAGTCAGCTGGAAAAAAATAAAACTGGATCCCTATTCACGCTTTACACTAAAAGAAATTCCAAATGGAGCAAAGGTTTATTTCTGAGAATTTAACTAGAAATGGTTAATACTAGAAGGAAGCATGGGAGTGAAGATCTTTCTGACAATGATACAAAATTCAGAAGCCATTTAAAAACTAACAAATTCAAGTACATTAAAAAAATAATCTGCATGCAAAACCAACAAAGTTAAAAAGACAAAACAAACTAGGGGCAATATTTTCAAAGCTCTCAAACCAAGAACTAATTTCCTTAATAGCTTAAGCATTTATACAAATCATAAGAAAAAGACTAATCATAAAAAAGTCTAATAACACAACAAAGAAATAACAGTCTTTGTAAACAGTCAATTCACAGAAGAGATTGACTCTTAGCCATTTGAAAAGATGTTTGGCTCCACTGATAATAAGAGAAATGAAAATTAAAACTATAAGGCTGGGTGTGGTGTCTCACACCTGTAATCCCAGCACTTTGTGAGGATGAGATGGGAGGATTGCTTGAGCCAAGGATTTCGGGATCAGCCTGGGCAGCAGTGAGGCCTTGTCTCTAGAGAAAAAATAAAATAACTAGCCAGGCATGGTGGTGTGCGCCTGTAGTCCCAGCTACTTGGGTGGCTGAGGCAGAAGGATCACTTGAGCCTGGGAGATCAAGGCTACAATGAGCCATGATCACGCCATTTCACTCCACCCTGGGTGACAGAGTGAGACTCCACCCATTAGATTGGCAAAGATAAAAAAAAAGTTGATAACTCTTTATTGGTGGGGATGTAAATTGGTACAATTTCTTTAGAGAGTAATTGACAATATCACAATTTATAAAACAAATGATAATCTTTGACTTGACAATTCCATAGGAATTCCATAGGAACACTCAGGCACATGGAAACATGATCTGCAATAACTTTTGTTGCAGCATTTTTGGTAATTGGAAGCAATCTACACATCCATCAAAGGGGACTTTGTGTTATGTCTATATAGCAGAGTAGACTTTATGCAGCTATGGGAAAGAATGAGGAGACATTGTCTGCAGGGATAAGGAATTATCTCCAAGATATATTCTTAATAAAACAAAATATAAAACAATGTGTAATGTATGATAGCAGTTGTATATGTGTGTCCTGAAGGAAGGTAGTCTGGAGGCTGAGGTGGGAGGATCACTTGAGTCTGAGAGGTTGAAGCTACAGTGAGCCATGATTGTGCCTTTGCACTCCAGCCTGGGTGATAGAGTGATTCCGTCTCAAAAAAAAGAAAAAAAACACATCAACTAGTAACAGTGGTACCTGTAGGGAAGAGAGCTAGAGATTTATTTTTGTATCTTTTAAAATTTGTAATGTGTTAATGCCCTACTCCAATCAAATAATTGATAAACAAACAAATAGAAAATAAAAATGTAAGAGAGACCTAGGACTGGCATGGTGGATGTGAGACCCATACACTTGCAAAGGGCCCTGCTCCAGGCTTAACTTTTTTTTTTTTTTTTTTTTTTTTTTTTGTTGTTGTTGTTGTTGTTGTTGTTGAGACCGTCTCCTTCTGTCCCCCAGGCTGGGGTGCAGTGCTGTGATCTCGGCTCACTGCAACCTCTGCCTCCCAGATTCAAGTGATTCATTCTCCTGCCTCAGCCTCCTGAGTAGCTGGGACTACAGGCACATACCACTATGCCCGACTAATTTTTTGTATTTTTAGTAAAGACGGGGTTTCATCATGTTAGCCAGGATGGTCTCGATCTCCTGACCTCGTGATCTGCCCGCCTCAGCCTCCCAAAGTGCTGGGATTATAGGCGTGAGCCACTGTGCCCAGCCTGAAATTCTTAATAACTTTTGAACAAGGTGTTTTTCACTTTCATCTTGCATTGGATCCTGCAAATTATTTAGCCAGTTCTGGAGACACCCTTGGTTTACAAGGCCTTCCTGATTTAAAAGGATATACTTGTGGAGCTCAAACACATTTTCATTTTCTTGTGTCCATTAATGACTACAATTAAAAAATAAATATATAAGTAAATATCTGCAATTGCAGTGCAAGCAGGCAAAATCATCTCTATTTGCCTCATCAGTAAAACACATTTGCTGGCAGGAATATCAACTGATGAGTTGTACCCTGACCACACTGTAACAGCTACTTATAACTCTCCAAAAACTACCTGACATTTCAGCTTTCTGTGAATGGAAGCTCTGCACAATAAAGATCTTATGTGGTGGCCGGGTGGAGTGGCTGAAGCCTACAATCTCAGTGCTTTGGGAGGCCAAGGTGGGCAGATCACTTGAGGTCAGGAGTTCGAGACCAGTCTGGCCAACATGGTGAAACCTCATCTCTACTAAAAAAAAAAAAAAAAAAAAAAAATTAGCCAGGTGTGGTGGTGCGCACCTATAATCCCAGCTATTCAGGTTGCTGAGGCACAAGAACGGCTTAAACCTGGGAGGCAGAGGATGCAGTGATTGGAGATTGTGCCAGTGCACTCTAGCCTGGGCAACAGAGAGACTCTGTCTCCAAAAAAAAGAAAAATCTTATGTGGTTTCTGCCTGCCTGCTAATTAGACTAAACAAAATCACATTCCCATTAAAAGAAATATGCATGAGATATTTTGCTTTTTGGAACTTTTTTGTGATAACTTTGGGAGGCAAACACATACAGCAGCCCTAACTCCTTCCTACCTGGTCAAGGTTACCTTGGTCTGCCCATCTCAAATCCAAGTAGTTCTTTCAGTCTGGGCAGTTGCAGCTAATGATGCTTATCCTCAACTGAATAGATCATAAATATATTTTATTATATAGCTAAAATAAGTGCTCAGAATACCACAGCAAAGTGAACCAAAGTCAACCCTCAAAGGATAAGGAGGTAAGAAAGATACAGCTTTCTTACACAACAGTGATGCACATTTCTTGTGCATTTCTCAGCTGTAAAAGTGTAAAACAGTTCCTGCTTCACAAAACCATGCCATGGATTAAGTGAGATAATGGCTGTGAGCATGCTTTGTACATTGTTAATTTCTAAGGTGGCATCATCTGTATTATTATGTGAGGATATTAATTTAAATGGGTATTTGTGTTTATACTGCTGGTGCTATCCTGAATGGGTGAAGACAGCCACATTTAGAAAAAACAAACAAATACCTTTTTTTCTAAGTTACAAAAGTAATATAGGGCATCATGCTGTAAACTAAACAAACAGCCCAGAAGGACACACGGTGAAAAATGAAAGTCCCATTTCACCTACTAAAAATCCTACTCCTTTATTAATATAGCGTGAATTCTTCCAGAGATTTTTTAAACAAACAAACAAAAAGAAACATATGGATAATTTAAAGTAAAACCATTAGAACACTGTGAGATACATCACAACCCCCTGCACCAGCTCCCCCCATAAACCTTAAGGAATGTCATTGCGTCTCATGGGATAAGATCCTTACCACTAAACCCTTTGCAGAGGCAGAGATGCCTCTAACTCCTAATCCTGCTTCATTAAATTAGTTACCCAATGCCATCTGCTTACCAGCCATTGAGAATATTAACGAGCAGTCATTTTAATTGATATTTTTAAAGACAGGGTCTTGCTCTGTCACCTAGGCTGGAGTATGGTGGCATGATCATGGCTCACTGCAGCCTTAAATTCCTGGGCTCAAGTGATCCTCCTGCCTCAGCCTCCGAAGTAGCTGTGATATGGATTGACTGTGCCCCCTCACAAAATCTCATCTTGAATGGTAATTCCCATAATCCCCACATGTCAAGGGAGAGCCACATGGAAGTAATTGAATCATGGGGATGGTTTCCCCCATGCTGTTCTCATGATAGTGAGTTCTCACGAGATCTGATGGTTTTATAAGGGGCTCTTTCCCCACCTTTGCTCAGCCCGTCTTCCTGGTGCTTTGTGAAAAAGGTGTCTTACTTCCTCTTTGCATTCTGCCATGATTGTAAGGTTCCTGAGGCCTTCCCAGCCATGCTGAAATGCAAGTCAATTAAACCTCTTTCCTTTATAAATTACCCGGTCTTGGGCAGTTCTTTATAACAGTATGAAAATGGACTAATACACTGGGATTACAGACATAAGCCACTGTGCCCAGCTAATTTTAAATTTTTTGTAATGATGGGGTCTCACTATGTTACCCAGGCTTCAAGCAGTCATTTAAAAAAATAGGCTTTGGGTCTGGCATGATGGCTCATGCCTGTAATCCCAGCATTTTGGGAGGCTGAGGCAGGAGGATTGCTTGAGTGCAGGAGTTTGAGACAAGCCTGGGCAACACAGTGAGACCTTGTCTCTATAAAAAAAAATTAGCTGGGCATGGTGGCATGTGCCTGTAGTCCCAGCTACTTGGAAGGCCGATGTGGGAGATTCCTTGAACGTGGGAAGTTGAGGCTACCGTGGGCTGCAGTTGTGCCACTGCACTCCAGCCTGGGTGAGATAACGGGACCCTGTCTCAAAAAAAAAAAAAAAAAAAAAAAAAAAAAAAAAAAAAAAAGTAGACACTGCAGTTAGTATAATCCTAGATGGATTATTTGTTATATTGTTAAAGCATAAAGTCTCAGGGAGCAGATAGTATATAACCCTAATCACTAGAGGGAGGAGTAATCTTGAGTCACCTGCTATAATAATTATATTTTTAAAAAGCACTTTACATGTATCACTTCTTCAATTTCCACAAAGACCTTACTAGGTAGGTAACTATCAGTTCTACTTTAGAGATGAAGGATCAGAAGCGCAGGGAGGCTCAGTGGCTTGTCACACTGGAAGTGGCAGCCAGTCCTTTAAAGCCCATACGGTAGATGCTCCCCAAGCAGAGCTTGTGGAAAGTATAAACAGCTCTCATCACAGAAGGCTGATGTTTCTCCAAGACCACCTGCATCAAATCCCCCAGGGACTTAAAACTGCAGATTCCTGGGCCTTATCACAAACCTATGGAATCAGTAGTTGGACCCAGGAAACTACACTTGAATTTTTTTTTTTTTTTTTTTACTTTTTACATTATGGTAAAATACACAGAACATAAAAATTTACCATTTTAATTATTTCCTGGGTGCAATTCAGTGGCATTAAGTATATTCACAGTGCTGCAAAGACATTATCACCATCTATTGCTGGAAGGTTTTCATCTTCCCAGACTAAAACTCTGCACCCATTAAGCAGTAACTCCTCATTGCCCTGTCTCCCAGCCCTTGATAATCATTATTCTACTTTCCTTCTTTATAAATTTGGCTCAAGTTCATAGGTACTTCAAAAAGTAGAATCATGGGCCTGGCACAGTGGCTCATGCCTGCAATCCCAACACCTGGGGAGCTGAGGTGGGAGGATCGTTTGAGGCCAGGAGTTTAAGATCAACCTAGGCAACATAGCAAGACCCCCTACCCTACCAAAACAAAAATTATCTGGGCATAGTGGTGTGTGCCTATAATCCTAGCTACTTGGGAGGCTGAGGCAGGAGGATCACTTGAGCCCAGGAGTTGGAGGCTGCAGTAAGCCACCATCATGCCCTACACTCCAGCTTGAATGACAGAGCAAGACCTTATCTCTAAAAATAAAAATAAAAACAAAAACAAAAATTTAGAAATAAAAAAGTAGAATCATACAATATTTGTCCTTTTGAGTCTGGCTTACTTCACCTAGCATAATATTTTCAAGGTTCATTCATGTTGTAGCACATATTGGAATTCCATTCCTTTTTAAGGCTTAATAATATTCTATTGTATGCATATACCACATTCTGCTTATCTGTCCAGCTGTTGGTAGACATTGGGTTGCTTCCGCCTTTTGGCTATTGTAAATAATGCTGCTATGAACACAGATATACAAATATCTGTTCAAGTCCCTTCCTTCCTGCCTTCCTACCTTCCTGCCTTCCTTCCTCTCTCTTTCTCCCTTTCTCTCTCTTTCTTTCTTTCTCTCTTTCTTTCTCGGAGTCTCACTCTGTTGCCCAGGATGGAGTGCAGTAATGCAGTGGCATGATCTTGGCTCACTGCAACCTCCACCTTCCAGATTTTCAAGCAGTTCTCCTTTATCAGCCTCCCCAGTACCTGGCACTACAGGTGCATGCCACCAGGCCTGGATAATTTTTTGTATTTTTTTTTAGTCGAAATGCGGTTTCACCATGTTAGTCAGGATGGTCTCGATCTCCTGACCTTGTGATCTGTCTGTCTCAGCCTCCCAAAGTGCTGGGATTACAAGTGTGAGCCACCATGCCTGGCCTCCTTTCAATCCTTTTGGGTGTATACCTAGAAATGGAATTGCCAGATCAAATGGTAATTATATGTTTAATTGTTTGAGGAACCACCATACTGCTTTCCTCAGTGGCTGCATCATTTTACATTCCCATCAGCAATGTACAAGAGTTCAATTTCTGTATATCCTCAGCAATACTTGCTATTTTCTGTGTTTTTTCTTTTTTTAAATATATAAAGCCATCCTGATGGGTATGAAGTGGCAGAATCTGCTCTTTTGACATAAATTCCCACATTATTCTTATTTATACTAAAATCTGAGAATTGTTACTCTTTAGAAGTCTTATCAGCAGGAAGAGAAGGAGTGGAGAGCCTTCTCAGTCTGAGAAGCAAAGCAAGGATTTGGCTACAAGTATCATCCACAGAGGATTGAGAAAGTTCGACATACACCCCACACCCCCAGAGGAAAAGCTTTTAAAAAAGGAATGGTCTTAAATCACCAAAGTCAATGGTCTTAAATCTACCAACTAGGAAGCTGGTAGATTGAGAAAGAGAAACAAGGAGATTGTTTCTGATCTTGGAAGCCACTTGGACTTGGGTCAAAGCAAGGAAAACCGTCCTTCTAAACAAAGAGTTCTCCACAGCAGCCTGGTCAATACTTTGAAACAACCAACACTATTTATCCGTACAGTCCACAAAGGAAAAATAAGTTACTTTCTGGAAATGTCTGGCTAAGTTTAGTGAAGCTCTGCTACCACAAGAGAGGTGAACTCATCCCAGTTAAGACAGAGAGAAGGGAAGGAGGCAAGTGAGAGGAGGTCCATAAAAGGGTAGAACTGTGAGCCTGTGACCGTGGGCTTCCCTCCACCTGCAAGCTTCCCTAACACTTAGGTTTGATGGGAAAATGTACTGGTAAGAAACGGGAGAAATGGTACCTAGGCATTCAAGTGATGAAAGTGTGCCCCCTAGTGGTTGTTCTCTACAATGTTCAAGTCATTAAGGATTCCCAGAAAAAGATGGACAGGTGGAGGGGTCAGTGCTTAGCCCTTACTAATTCATGACATTTGGCTGGAATGCAGAGAATTTTGAAAATATTCCCATCAACCCTATTTCTTGTGGTAATCTGGATGTTGGCAGTATTTTCCTTCATGAAGAGTGAGAGCTGCACTTCTTGAACACTTAACGTATCATACTGTGTTCCTCTGTACAACACTGACAGATTTTATTATCATTGGTATTATTATTATTATTATTATTATTATTCTCATTTAATGGGTGAAGGAATAGGGGCTCAGAGAGATTAAGTGACTTTTCCAAGGCCAAGGGCTCTTAAACCATGGTTCCTCTCAATATGTAAACATATAATGACATAATGGAAAAGAAATAGTAAGATTATTGGAAAGAAAATCTACACAACCTTACTTGATTTCTCTGCTGTGGCAAGCGGGAAGCAGAGGTATATATTTAAAAATAACTGTGGGCCAGGCGTGGTGGCTCACGCCTGTAATCCAAGCACTTTGGAGGCCAAGGCAGGCAGATCACCTGAGGTCAGGAGTTCAAGACCAGCCTGACCAACATGGGGAAACCCTGCCTTAAAAAAACAAAACAAAACAAAAAACCTGTGGGGCCAGAATGGTGGCTCACACCCCACTACTTTGGGAGCCTATGGTGGGAGGATCCCTTGAGGCCAGGAGTACAGGACCAGCCTGGGCAACAGAGTGAGACCCTGACTGTACAAAAAATAAAAATAAAACAATTAGCTAGGCGTAGTGGAGCACATCTGTAGTCCCAGCTACTCGGGAGGCTGAGGTGAGAGGATCATTGGGGCTCAGGAGTTCAAGGCTGCTGTGAGCCATGATCAGGCCGCTACTGCACTCCAGCTTTGATGAAAGAATGAGACCCTGTCTCAAAAAAAAAAGAAAAAAAAACAGGAAAAAAAAGTAGACTCATGGTTGCCGGGAGGCTGGGGAAAGGGTGAATGGGAAGTAACTGTTAATGAATATGGGGTTTCTTCTTCGAGCTATGGAAATGTTCTGGGCTGGGCATGGTGGCTCATGCCTGTAATCCCAACACTTTGGGAGCCCAAAGCAGGCAGACTGCTTGAGCTCAGGAGTTCAAGACCAGCCTGGCCAAAAGAATTTTTTGTAATTCTCTACAAAAAATTAGCTGGGTGTGGTGATTCGTGCCTGTGGTCTCCACTACTCAGGAGGCTGAGTTGGGAGGATCACCTGAGTGTGGGAGGCAGAGGTTGCAGTGAGCTGAGATCGCACCACTGCATTCAGCCTGGGTGACAGAGTGAGACCTTGTCTTAAAAAAAAAGTTAAAAGAAGGAAATATTCTGGAATTATGTAGTAGTAATGATTGTACAACTCTATAAATATACTAAAAATCACTGAATTATATAATTTAAAAGGGTGAATTTTATGGTACATGAACTGTATCTCAAAGATTTTTAAAGACAAAAAAAGAGCTTTGTAAATAATTCTATTTAAGTTACACTTCAATAAAAATAATAATAAAAGAGGAGAAGTCTTCACCAGCTTCCTCCTTGACTCTGGAAAGTCAGTTAGGAAACACCTGTTTGCTGGAGGATGGGACAAATTCCTACAAAGCCAGAGTCTCAGCTTCCAAAGCCGCCAGTGGGGAGACCTGTAGGGACTGGGGAGAGCCCATGTGACATCTCACAGCACCGGACATCCTAGGTTCTTCCTAAGGGAGCACAAATAGGGACACATGAATCCATGTTAACACACCTGGAGGGCTGTCATGGGACAGAGGGACTGGGCTTCTGAGTGACCCCAGTGGGTAGAAGTAGGATCCGTAGAGGAAGTAACAAGACAATGCATTCTGGTCAATAAGAAGATAGAGTCCTGAGGGACTGGAGCCGTCCAGATATGGTGTGGGTCACCCCCTGTGTGAGTGCCCAACCTGGGCTGCACTCAAACCATGCCTGAGACCTTGTATGTTGATGCAGTCTCCTGGCAGGGACTGGACGTTCCAACTCAGAGATCCTCAGAGACAACATGCAGGATGAAGGAGGAAACAAGGAGGAAGAAACTGGTGAGAAGGGAGAGTCCAGAAGGGACAGTTGGCAGAATCTGTGAGTGAGACATCTCCATGGGCTTCCTCTCAGTGTGAAGATGGCTGCTTGTTAGCAGATGAACCTTGAGATGGTGAAGGCATAGCTGTTAGCAGAGCTAGACTACAGACAAACCTCGAGGAGAAACACTACTCAAATTTATGTTTATATTTATTTTAAACAGAGTCTTGCTTTATCATCCAGGCTGGAGTGCAGTGACATGATCTTGGCTCACAGCAACCTCCACTTCCCAGGTTCAAGTCATTCTTGTACCTCAGCCTCCTGAGTAGCTGGGATTACAGGTGCCTGGCTAATTTTTGTATTATTAGCAGAGCCGGAGTTTCGCCATGTTGGCCAGACTGGTCTTGAACTCCTGATCTCAGCTGTTCCGCCTGCCTTGGCCTCCCAAGTGCTGGGATTACAGGAGTGAGCCACTGTGCCTAGCCTCAAATTTAAACCCTCAAATGCTCTCAGGCATTTGTAGTAGGTAGTGATTAAGCTAAAGGATCTGGGGTTTTGCCAGTCCTGTGTTCAAATGCTGACCCACTACTTAGAGGCTGTGTGATGCTTTAAGATTTCTGAGCCTCCTTTTCCCTGGTTTAAAAAAGAAAAGGAGGCTGGGTGTGGTGGCTCACACCTGTAATCCCAGCACTTTAGGAAGCCAAGGTGGGCAGATCACTTGAGGTCAGGAGTTTGAGACCAGCCTGGCCAACATGGTAGAACCCCATTTTTAGTAAAAATACAAAAATTAGCTGGGCATGGTGGCGGGCGCCTGTAGTCCCAGCTATTTGGGAGGCTGAGGCAAGAGAACTACTTGAACCTGGGAGGCAGAGGTTGCAGTGAGCTGAGATTGTGCCACTGCACTCCAGCCTAGGCACTCCAGTCCACGTTAAAAAAAAAAAAAGAAGAATAAAAGGACCTACCTGACAGATTTGTTCTGAGGATTAAATCAAATAATGTAAATAAAGCAGTTAGCCTATCACATATTAATGGTAGTTGTTTCCAACTGAGCTAAACACATTTAATTATGTCTAAACCATTAGGTTAGTTTTGGTAGATACAGGTACCTGCAAACATTATGGGTTGTCGAAAGCTAGCTACTCCGCCTACAACTTCACATCACACACGTTTTGAGTCAAATTCTGTCACATCTTGGACATAAAAGACACATTTTATTAGCCAATTTACACAAAAATAATCTGTTTTGAAAGCTGATTATAGCTCTGTCCTTCCAGGTGCTCTAAACACGCCCTGCATGAAAGGTCGGCTTGAGGGGCACTCAACAATCTAGAGGCAGGATTAGGTTAACCTAAAGCTTTGGGCAACTTGACTCCTTCGACATCATGGCTGGACATAGAAGCATTTCAGAACCTAGCCTCAGGTACTGCCCAGAAAGGTGAAACGGATACAGCGCAGCAGATTCTTTTTACTTATCATGCAAAAACAGACAGTGACTGCAAACTATTCCAGCCAACCTGCATATCTTGGGTACCACTGAGTTGTGGGGCTTTTTTTTTTTTTTTCTGAGTTGGAGTCTCACTCTGTCACTCAGGCTGGAGTGCAGTGACAAGACCACATCTCACTGCAGCCTCGACTTCCTGGGCTCATGTGATTCTTCCACTCTAGCCTCCCGAGGAGCTGGAACCACAAGTGTACACCACCATGCCCAGCTACTTTTTAAATATTTTGTAGAGTCAGGGTCTCACTGTGTTGCCCAGGCTGGTCTCAAACTCCTGGGCTCAAGCAGTCCTCTCAGCTTGGCTTTCCAAAGTGCTGGGATTACAAGTGCAAGCTACTGTGCCGTCTGGATACCACTGATTTTAACAATGAGCACTCATTTCTAACTGGGCTTATTAACAAGCCACTTTTTTTCCCCAGTGAATCCCTATTCAGTATATTTATCATGCTCACTACAATGCTCTGGTGCTAATGGGAGACAATAAAAACCCACATAGTAGCAGTAAATGTTTGATTAAATGCCAGCTGATCACTTCTGTATTATACACAATCTTAGATTACAAGGCTGACCTCCTCTAGAGCACAGTTTAAATGAACACCTATTTGCTATTATACTGTAGACCACAGACATCTGAGAGCTGACTGCATTTCTCCAGTGCCTCATACTTCTGAAATAGAAACTTGCTTTTAGTTGGAGCAAAACACCTAGATTCAGAGTCCATTAACATTACAGAAGGCCTCCTATGAAGCAGGCAATTTTTAAAATCCTTCAGCTCATTTAGGTCTCACCACAGCCCTTTGAGGTGCAGAGTATGACTCACTTTATCAATGAGGAAACTGAGAGGTGAAGTTACTTGTGCAAAGCTGTAGGATATTAGGCAGAGGAACAAGGAAAAAAAAAAGATAAAGTGGTATCTCACTAGGTGAGAATCAAAAAGGAGACTAAGTGTGGCCACCAAACCTGCCTCCCATTTCCTGCAGAGAGCCTGCCCTTAGTAAAGAATGCATTTTCCCTCTGGTGTCATTTCAGTACATCTAATTTACCTCCATTTGGGCATTCATTTCATGCTTTCGACTGACTGCAGAGAGGTACTCTCTTTTCGCTCAGTCTGGCTGAGGATCTCTAGGCCTATTCATGCTGCCTGGGTCATGCCCAGTCCCAGCCCACCCCATCTAGAGTTACAGCGAGCCAAGGGCTAGGGTTACCGCACTTAACACTGAAAGGCCCCCTCATTTCAGCCTTTTAGAGCCAGGAGGCTCATCACTCATCACTTGCCAGTTGGCCGTTGTATTTGGGGCTTGCTTTGTTTCTTCCAGGGCTGAAAACAAGCACTGGGTGAGGGGTCACTGAGAATGGAATAGGCTGAGCAGGGCTGGAGGATGTGAGTGACAGGGAAATTAGGAGAGACGACATTCCCAGGGTGTTGAGCTTGTGGACACATGCAAGGATTTCCACAGTTGACACTGTGCTTGTGACAAGGTACCTGCAGGCACTGTCCCCAAATGGGATGACTGAGGGCCTACTATGTGAAAAGCATTTGTAAATGGGAACTTCGACATAGACCCTGTCTTTGAGGGGAAGCTTATAGTAAGAGGATGGGGCAGGTGTCCCCCAAATTTACCCCCAACACACACAAGCTATCTGTTCCTCCTCCTCTCCCCTTCACATATATCTCCAGTCTCCATTTAAGACAATTGCCTAAAGCTGTAGGGTATTTGGCAGAAAGGTGAAGAAAAAAGAAGGAGAATCTCTCCGCAAATGTGGCATTTCATTTTAGGTGAGGAACAAAAATGAGAACAAGTGTGGCCACTAAGCCTGCCTCCCATCTGCAGAGAGCCTGCCCTTAGTAAGAAGATTCATTTATCCTCTCATGTCACTTACCTTGTCACCTAGTCCAGGAATCAGGGCATCATACTAGAGGGGACTCTCCTGCACCTCTTACGTCTGATCAACTATCACATCTTTCAAATGTTATCTCCGTTTCTTTCCCATTTCCATGACCCTGGTTCAGTATTTCCTCCTCTCTTGCTTAGACTATTGCAATAGCTCCCCACTAGTTTCCCTGATCCAGGATCAGCCCCTTAGCCTGCCCCCTCTCCACTGCAGCCAGGGTGATCTCTCTAAAGTGCACAGTTGCTGGGCGCGGTGGCTGACGCCGCTAATCCTAGCACTTTGGGAGGCTGAGGTAGGCGGATCACCTGAGGTCAGGAGTTGGAGACCAGCCTGGCCAACATGGTGAAACCCCGTCTTTAAAAATAAAAAATAAATTAAAAAAAAATAAAGCACACAGCTAATCACAGTGGAAATTCATCCGTAGCTTTCCCACCACCTACAGCATAAAGCCCAAGCTCCCCATTCATTTCATCTCTCTTTCAGTAAGTACTTGATGAACATATTATCTGTCCTAGGATCAAGTATACCATGCCAGGATCCAGAATACAGGAGCGAAGGAAACGGACATAGTCTTTGTCCTCAGGAAGTTTTCAGTCTACCGAGGGAGACAAAACAAGTAAACAACGAAACATAATATCAAGTTGTGACACAAGCTGCCAAGTAAAGGAACTAGGGGCTAGGATAGAGAATAACTGTGGATATTGGAATCCCAGATAGCTATGGGCAGCGGGGAGGGAGGGAGAGAGAGACAGAGAGACAGAGAGACAGAGAGAGAGAGAGAAGGAGGAGGAGGAGGAGGAGGAGGAAGAAGAAGAAGAAGAAGAAGAAGAAGAAGAAGAAGAAGGGGAGGAGGAGGAAGAGGAAGAGGAAGAGGAAGAGAAGAGAAGAGAAAAGAAAAGAAAAGAAAAGAAAAGAAAAGAGAAGAGAAGAGAATGAATAATAGTGGGCACCTACTTATGACCAGACACTCTAGGGGCATCTCTGAGAAGTGAAGAATGAGTAGGAGGTGGCTGGAGGAAGAAAGGGAATAGCACAAAGGAGCTTGATGCATCTGAGAAGCAGAAGGCAGTCGTGTGGCTGCACAGTGCTGAGCAGCGGGGAGGCACGGAGAGTGTGGGGGAGGGTAGATCGGGTTGGACAGTGCCTTGTAGGCCACGGGGAAGAGTCTGGATTTCATTGTAAGGACACGGGGAAGTCACTGAAGGCTTTTAAGCAGGTAAGTCACTCAATCTGACTTCCATTCTTAGCACATCGCTTTGGTGACTGCCTGAAGATTGACTCAGAGGGACAAAAGAGTAGAAAGAAGTCACATTATGTGCTGAATTGAGTCCCCCAAAATTCATGTGTTAACGTCCAAATGCCCAAAATCTCAGAATGTGACTGTATTTGAAGACAGTCTTTAAAGAGGCAATTAAGTCAAAGTAAGGTCATTAGGGTGGGCCCTGATTCAATAGGACTGGTGTCCTTATAAGAAGAGGTAATTGGTACACAGACACACACAGAGGGAAGACCACGGGAAGACACAGGGAGAAGATGGCCATCTACAAAGTAAGGAGAGAGGCTTTGGAAGAAAGCAACCTGGCTGACACTTTGACCTTAGACATCTAGTCTCCAGGTTGGTGAGAAAATCGATTTCTGTTGTTTAAGCCCCCCAGACTGTGGCACTCTGTTATGGCAGCTCTGGCAAATGAACACCAGAGGGCCATCCAGTTAAGAGCCCACTGAAGGGGCTGGGCTGGGGGAAAGATGAGGGTGGCCCTTTCTGGAGGAGAGGAAATGGAGATGGACTCCAGCAAGAGCATAGAGTCTGATCTATAGAACTCAGCGATGGGCTAAGGTGAAGAGGAGGGAAGGACTGAGGGAGATCCCCCGGTTTCTAACCTGTGCGAAGAGGTGATGGTGGGGCCCTTCCCTGATGTGGGAGAGACTAGGGAGAAATAGGGATGGGAAGGGAAGGGAGACACCTGATCACGACCTCCATGGATTTCCATGTTTTCCATGACAACTGAGATAACTTTGGCCATCCCCCAAAATAAACAAATTAACCCAACCTAAGGTTTTTTTTTTTTAATTAACAGACTTTATTTTGGGGAACATTTTTAGATTCATCAAAAATTTAAGCAGAAAGTATGAGAATTCTCTTTTTTCAATCTTATATTTTTCTTTTTATTTTTGAGACAGGGTCTCAGCTCTGTCACCCAGGCTGGAATGCCATGGCACAATCACAGCTCACTGCAGCCTCAACCTCTCAGGCTCAAGTGATCCTCCCCGCTCAGCCTCCTGAGTTCCTGGACTACAGGGGTGTGCCACCACATCTGGCTAATTTTTTAATTTTTGTAGAGACAGGGGTCCCACTATGATGCCCAGGTTGGTCTCCAACTCCTGGGCTCAAGCAGTCCGCCCACATCAGCTTCCCAAAGTGCTGGGATTATAGACGTGAGCCACTGCACTCAGCCGAGAATTCTCATATGCTCCTCTCCTGGGCATGATTTCCCTTATTATTCCAACAAAAATTCTTTAAAATTATTTTTTAATTGGCAAATAAAAATTGTGCATATTTATGGTGTACAACATGATGTTTTAATGTGTGTATACATTGTGTAATGGCTAAATCAAACTAATTAACAATCTATTACCTCCCATACTTATCATTTATTTGTAGTAAGAACACTTAAAAGCTATCCTCTTAGCAATTTTTAAGTGTACAATATATTGTTATTAACTATCATCATCATGTTTTATAACAGGTCTCTTGAATTTATTCCTCATTTAACTGAAATTTTGTACCTTGTCTGTCCCCACCACCCCCATCCACTGGTAACCACTGTTGAACTCTCAGCTTCTGAGTTCAACCTTTTTAGATTTCACATATAAGTGAGATCATATAGTAGTTGTGTTCCTGTCCAACACAAGTTTTTTTGCTTTTTTTTAGAGATGGGGTTTCACTGTGTTGGCCAGGCTGGTCTCAAACTCATGACCTCGTGATCCTCCCACCTCGGCCTCCCAAAGTGCTAGGATTACAGGTGTGAGCCACCATACCCAGCCTTGTCCAACACAAGAAAGCCAAAGGAAATTGTTGTTATGGTCAAAACGAAACATATGCATTTCTACCTGTTTCTCCTCAACACAGACAGATGGTGTCTATGTGGGAAGCTTGGTAGCAATGCAGCAAGTGAAGACGATTGCCCCCCACTTCCCTCTTCAAACCCCTCTCCTCTACCTTCCCACCTCCCGTTTTACAAAACTAGTTTTACTTTCCTTCACTCTGCCTGGCGAATGCCTTTCTATTTATGCCTCAAGGCTTGGCTCAAGTGACATCTCCCTGACATCTGTCCTGACCCCTCCTATTGGACCAATAATACCCTGTGCAACCCCCAGGTTATCACTTCTCGTTGCAGAGGGAGAGAGATGTTCTTCATGAGTCTGTTCTCTCCCCTACCCCACCATGACAGTTAACTCACGGCGGGGGGTGGGGGCGGTGGGGAGCCTAGCTTATTCCTAGTGCTCAGCACAGTGCTTGACTGTAGTCAATACTGCATAAATATTTTTCAGCTGAACAGAAAGTGATGGGTGCCACTGAAAAAGAAAAAAAAAAAAGAAGGAAGAAAAAGCAAAATGCTCTGGGAATTTAGGACTTCATGACCTCAAAGTTAGTCAGCAAGACTGCTTGCTAATTGCAGATGACAGCCTACCAGGGAAGAGGAGTCACGTGGCTTATTGCAGGCGAAGGTACTTAGAGGAGGCGGAAAGCTGCTAGCAACAGGAGCAGCTGTTTGCGGTGAGCTGTTGTCTAACATGTCAGTGAGCGAGGCCCTGGGTATATACCAAGTGCTGAAAGGAAAACAGATCATCATCTGTGTGGATGGCCCATGTCCCTGACCCTCCATTAGTGTGACCCACTGTGTGCGAATGTAATTTGACATGTAATCTATAGACTTTTGGGTTAAATTTGATTTTGTCCACCTGGTAAATCAGTGTTGGTTCAATGATCTAGCTTCTCCCTGGAGGCAGTAAATTTCATTTAAGAGGTGACTGGGTCTTATTAAGCTGTGTGGATTCTTGTAGCTCCTAGAGAAGAGGATATTCCATATCCCATGTCACATATTTGTTGTGTTCGACAAATAGATTCTGCCGGAGATTTTGCCATGAGCTGTCTGTGTGGCTGAAATCATGTAACTATTCTAGACCTCCAGGAGATGGGTAAGGTAGGGGGAGAGCCTGGAAACAAAGCAAGGAGCTAGATTTGAAAATTTCCTTCCACATTCTGAGATCCAAAACCTTCCTTGCTGCCGGTGTCCTGAGCAGGATTGATGCTCATCAGATGAGGTGCTCCCTGCGGGCTTCCCTCCTTCCTACAGGCATGCATCAAAGTTTATTGTACAAATGGTGGTGGGGGAGATTTTCCCTACAAAGATCACTGATGCACAGAAAAGAGCACTTACAGTTTATATACAAATAAAAAAGCTACTTAACATAGCTACTATTTTTGTGGGAGAAGTATGACTGGTTCAAGTTGTCTAATTTTAAAATATAAATTACAGAATGTATAAAACTATTGAATATTCTTTTTTTCCCCCAAAACGAAGTCTTGCTCTGTCGCCCAGAGGTGGAGTACAATGGTGCCATCTCGGCTCACTGCAACCTCCACCTCCCAGGTTCACGCAATTCTTGTACCTCAGCCTCCCGAGTAGCTGGGATTATAGGCGCGCACCACCATGCCTGGTTAATTTTTGTATTTTTAGTGGAGATGGGGTTTCACCATATTGGCCAGGCTGGTCTCGAACTCCTGACCTCGTGATCCACCCATCTTGGCCTCCCAAAATGTTGGGATTACAGGCATGAGTCACTGCACCAGCCTATTTTTAAATGATTTTATTATGTGCAGCTCAATGGTGTCACTCTCCTCCAACTCACTGACTGACTTTATAATATGGAATTAAAGTAGTGGCACCAAGGTCACTGAGTAGTGAGCCGAGATCACGCCACTGCACTCCAGTATGGGCAACAGAGCGAGACTCCATCTCAAAAAAAAAATTTAAAAAAAAAACGGAAGGGAAAAGGAGAGAGACAGAGGAATGACAATCAGAGGTTTTCAGAGGAATACAGTTTTCAGAGGGATATGGATACACAGAAAGAAAAAGGAGAGAAGAGAAGAGAGGGAGGAGAAAGGGGAAGAAGAAAATAGAGGAGCAGAGAGAAGTGGAAGGAGAAAGAGATTAACAACAGGGAGACAGAAAACAACAGAGTCTATAGTGTCCTGACAAGGTCAGGCATGGTGGCTCACACCTGCAGACTTTGGGAGGCTGAAGCAGGAGGATTGCCCGAGTGTAGGACAACATGAGCTACATGGTGAAACCTGGTCTCCACAAAAGATAAAAAAATTAGTTGGACATGGTGATGCATGCCTGTAGTCCCAGCTACTCAGGAGGCTGAAGGTGGGAGGATGGCTTGAGCCTAGGAAGTGTAGGTTGCAGTGAGCCAAGATTGTGCCATTATGCCCCAGTCCAGACAACAGAGTGAGAACCTGTCTCAAAACAAAAATAAAACCCCCTGACAGAACCTGCTACCCATAGGACCATCGGTTTCCATCAGAGGGTCATTTATTCTCATTTGCCTTCAAAGTACAAGTCTTAAATTCATCATTGCCCACAATCACTGTAGGATTACGGTCAGTTACGGGAGGAATTCTTCTTTAGGCTCTAGGGCCAGTGACAAGAACACTGCCCCATGCCTGAGGAAATCAAGCAACCTGCAGTCAGAGGGCTGGGAATTTCCTCACCCAGAGGCCATACCACCTATTTATGGCTGACTTTTTCCTAATGTAATGACTTCCTGTCCTCTAAATGTGATCAGCATATCCATTTGGTTATTCAGGGAATAGAGAGAGGGATAAACAGATGCTAGTGGCATCAAAACCATGTTTGGTTGTGTGAGTTGTTCACTGAGTGAGAACACCTGCCCTAAGAGAAACCCATTTCCATCCACCAAGCTGAGCACCTGGCAAAAGCCATGTCCACCCAGAGGAAATGACGTCTTTTTCTAATCCGCCCAAAGGCACCGGCGGTCCTAAGTAACCCAGCATCCAGTCAGAGCAGTGAGCTTATTTATCTGGAGGAACACTGAGATGGTGGACAGCCCTGGAGGCTTGGTCTATACACAGGTTCCCGTGCCCTGAGATGACAATAGAAGAGGAGGGGGGGCTACCTTAAACCCCACCCCATTTTACACTGGCTCTTTGGCTCCATCCTCATCATGTCCCTATAGGGTAGATGAGGCAAGAAGATTTTCATTCCCTTTTCAGATGAGGATGCCACTGCTCTGAGAGATTAAGAGACTGGCTCAAGGTCACATAAAATACATACAGTTTGGAACTCATGACAATACCAGGCATAGGTGTGCATCAGTAAACAAAGGGCTATGGAAGCTAAGAACAGACATCCGTTCTCCAGGCTCTGAGTCAGATGCTTTCACTGACTCCCTGAAAAGGAATTTGGGGCTATCACCAAGTCCCTTTCTTATTCAATTTTGGTCATTGTCAGGAATGGGTGGGTCTTCCTTAAATGACCAGCAGGAGTGGTGGAACCCAGAGAACCCAAGACTTCCCCCAAGGAACAGCCCAGGAGGGAAACCTGGGAGACTTGAACCTTTCTGTAGCCTTAGTCTATGCGGCCTCCAGTCCCTGGCAATACCGGAAGGTACGGACAGGTCCCTTAGAGACAGTGCCAGTAGGAGTTGTGCATCCCATAGTGACCACTAGAGGGCAGAGGTAGGGCGCTTGACTGCTTCTCAGCACTCAGGAGATGCTAAACTGATGGGACCACTGATACAGCCAAGGTATGGGTGCAGTTCTTAGCAGAGAGACATCACCAAGAGCAGCTATTGAGGAGAAAATAAACATCTACTTGAAGCAGCCAGCAATTGCTCAATGTGTCTCAAAGAGTTTTCTGGAGAAGACAAAGAGATCAGCTTTATCTCCTGCTCCGATACTAGCTGTGCGACCTTGCACAAGTTGCTTAACCTCTCTGAGCCCCTCAGTTTTCTCATCTGTAAAATGAAGTGACTATGATTGGGGCGTTCCATGTTCTTAAGGAGCCAATCATCTAGTGAGCAATGTAGGTGCCTCTCTAACACATTCAGTCTGAGAAGCTGAGATGATGTTGTTAAGGATGAAATAGGAGGAAGAAGAAGAACCCTGGGCCTGTTTTGTTTATCGAGTCCTTCAAGTTACTGTTGTTTGCCGAACTTGTACACAATTCCAACCAGACAATAAGTTCTGCCAGTGTTTATAACATCAGCAATATTAAGAATAATATGCTCCACTTATATTGCATTTTATACTTTTCTAATCTTTTTTTCCTAAATTATTTCATTTATATCCATCTCTGTGAGGAATACAAAGGAAGCATAAAAACATGATCCTTGCCTTCAAGGACCTTATTTTCTAATTGAGAATGGAAATAATGAGACTATAAACAAGAGTTTTTTTTTTTTTTAAGAGATGGAGTCTCACTCTGCTGCCCAGGCTGGAGTGCAGTGGCACAATCATGGCTCACTGCAGCCTTGACCTCCCGGGCTCAGGTGATGCTTCTGGGCTCAGATGATCAGGTGATGTTCTCAACTCAGCTTCCTGAGTAGCTGGGACTACAGGTGCATGCCACCACTTCTGGCTAATTTTTTTTTTTAAGAGATGGGGTTTTGCCATGCTGCCCAGGCTGGACTTGAACTCCTGTACTCAAGCCATCCACCTGCCTCAGCCTCCCAAAGTGCTGGGATTATAGGCATGAGCCACTGCACTCGGTCACTATTTCATCTACATTCAGAAAATGTGCAATCACTGTGGGCTGTGCCGGCTGGAAAATACTTCATAATTAAGAGGCACTTGACTTGAAGTTAGGAGAAGTTTTGGAAGAACTGAGAGGTTTCTCTAGGAATGAGTATGGTTAATAAAGGGGTGGGGAGCAGGATGGTAAAGAGATTGTATAGATCATTAAAAAATTTTTGATTGACTAGGCAGAGTAATGGGAGTTCATTAGTGGTCTGTAGTGTATATCTGATCCTACACACAGTGAGGAGCCGTAGAGTGGCTGAAAAAAATGTAGGTACCTTTGAGTAAGTGGCATTGGAGAAAATCAATCAGTGCCTGTATGAGGGTTTACCAACAATACACTCACGCCAAGGGGCAAGTTAGGAGGTAATTTCAGTAAAGTGCTTAGCCTTTAAAATCAGATAGACCTTGATTTGAACCCTGGATTCTGTCACTTTAGAGCTGGGTGTCATTGAACAAGGTTCAACATTCTCAAAGTTTGATTTCTTAATCCATAACATGAAGATAATGGCACTTACCTTTCAGAATGGTTCTAGTATGTAATGGGTCAGCACGAAAGCCCAGTACCTGAGAGGCATTAGGTGCTCAGTCAATGTTAGTTCCCCCATTCCTTCTGCTTTCAGTGAAGAGAGGCTCTTGGGGAAATCATTTGTTGACTGATTGGTTCCAAACAAACAGAAGAAGACAAGGGCAGGTGATGCCATTGGCGGAAGTTGAGATGTGAGTACTTTTGGGGAGTGGTGATGAACTTGAGATGACAGTGGAATGTACAAGTAGAATTATCCCCTAGGCATTTGGAAATATGACATTAGACGGAAACCAAGGCTAAAGCTGTAGATTCAGGGGCCCTTAGTATAAAAGTGATAGTTGACACTGTACAATGACTAGCTTTAGGATCGAAAGAGTGTTGAAAAGCCACTGAGCCTTGGAAGGTTCCCTTAAGTGGGGCTGGAGAAGGAAGACTGAGGAGCTATGCTTTGTGCAAGGAAATAATCAGGCATGGTGTCAAAACTATGAGAAGACTTTCCAGGGAAACAGTCATTATGCCAAATGTTAAAGAGAAGTAATAAAGGACAACCCTGAAGAGAAGCCATTGGACCAATGCTGACCTCAAAGAGTGAGTCTCGGATAATTACAGGGAGTGGCAGGACAATGACCCCTCAGGAATGCTGGAGAGTAGGCACAAGTATCTGGGAAGAGTTGAGCCAGAGGACCACAAAGGCAACTTCCAACCAGGCATCAGTGTCCACAACCTAGAAGGCAAACATCAGTTAGGCTGGGGGAAAGGGAAGGAGCTGGTGAAAAAACAGGCAGAAACTGCAGAAAAGGGGAGGAAAGATATTTTAAAAAGAGGCACCAGTATTAAGAGAAGGTAATATGAGAGACGACTACATGTTTGAGAGGGAAAGGAAGAAAGGTAGAGAATATCAGATTGCACGGTGGTAGGACCTCAGAACTCAAAATTTAGAAGTATTATTTCTTTCTCTTTTCTTTCTTTCCTCCTCCTCATCTTCCTCCTCCTCCTCCTCCTCCCCTTCCTCCTCTTTCTCAAGACAGGATCTCACTCTGTCGTCCAGGCTGGAATGCAGTGGCACCATCTCAGCTCACTGCAGCCTCAGCTTCCCCAGCCTCAGGTGATCCTCCTACCTCAGTCTGCCTAGTAGCTGGGACTACAGGTATGCACCGTCATGCCTGGCTAATTTCTGTATTTTTTGTAGAGATGGGGTTTGGCCATGTTGCCCAGGCTGGTCTCAAACTCCTGGGCTCAAGCAATCCTCCCACTTTGGTCTCCCACAGTGCTGGGATTACAGGCATGAGCAACCATGCCTGGCCTCAGAAGCATTATTTCTAGAAATAAGAAAGAAACTATCATCTAGACTTTAAGGGGAAGTGTTACTTGTACAGAGAAGAATGGTACTTATTCCTCTGAAGACTAAGGAATGAAAACGGAATTTGAGGAGAGCCTCCCAGTTGTCCTCAGCCTTCTCAGAAGAGTGGGGGAGGATGCATAGATGTGTTAAAAGGCTTAGGAAGGGGGTCCCTGCTGTGGGAAGCACAGCAGAACAGCCCAGGCACAGAAGAAACAAGTGAGCTAGAGAAGTCTACTGAAGAATGGCCAGGAGGCTGAGGACAGTCAAAGAACCTGAGGCTATTTACCGGGAGAAGAGAAGGTCTACACAGCATCCAATGGCTGGCTTTAAATATGTGAAGAGCTGACATGCAGAAGAAGTAGACGTCTGTGAAAACAGGAGTTGCCAGTGATGGAAGTTGCAGGAAGGCAGATTCCATGTGAACATAAGACAGAATTTTCTCACACTTGCTGAGTAGAGGGGTGAGTGGTTCTCCCATGGGTAGTGTCCAGGAGATATGGGACAGTGCCTTGCCTAGGATGCTACAGGCAGAACTGGGCATCAGAAAAGAGTTGGACTTTGGTAATTCTTAGGTGAAATGTATAGCTGAATCTATAGGCATGTAACAAACTTAGTTTGAAGACTCTCAGGGCTGGAAGGGACTGGAAAGGTGATGTAATAAATATAATAATCCTTCGACTCTTGAGCCCTCTTCGTGAGAGGCTCACCGAGTGATCAAGGACTGTAAAATATAGCCAAGCTGAGCCTGAATCCACCAGTAGCCACGGGGGCAATGGCTTTCTAGTTACTCATGATCCGGATTGAGAACCAATCTGTGTACCTCCCAGATGATTCATTCTCAAGATGGTCCCAGTGAGACTTTGAAGATAACCCTTCTCAATGAACCAGGAAATATGTATGAAATATTGATGAATCTTGCATATAATTTTAAGATGTTCATCACTTTTTAATCATCTGAAACCCTCAACTTAAAAAAGAAATTCTGGGTTATTACTCATATTTCAAAGGAATCCTTCACTTTACAAAATAATTCAGTTTGGGATACTTTTAAAGAACAAAGTCCAGTGATGAGTTTAAAATGTACTCAGTTTTTCTCCCTATCCACGGCATAAAGCTCTTTGCATACAACTTTCCAAGAACTCATTGTGTCACACAAAGTGAAATTCACTGGTATTTTAACATAGCAAACACTTTGCTTAGTTTCCAACATATAGGTGGTCAATGGTCAGCTAAGGTCCATCCAAAAGGAGGTGTAACATAGGGCAACTAATTTGATCCAGAATTTCAAGATCTGCACTAGTCGGTTTACCCAGAGGAGAGAGGTAGAAAACAGAAATGTTCTCAGTGGCACTGGGTGAAAAGTCCTATTGAGGTTACTGCCACTGTTTACTTGCTATGGCCTTTCGGGAGAGTGACTTAACCTCTCTGAGCCTCAGTTTCTTCATGCGTAAATAAGGAATCCTCACATGGCTATTCTGAGGATTAAAAACAATGTCTACAAAGCAACACACACACACACACACACACACACACACACACAGCCTGACACATAGTAAGACATCTCCCTGCTGCCTCCATAGGGTTGACTTTGCTTTACTTCTCAGCAAGCACACCCAAGGATTGTCTTTTGTTTTTGTTTTTGTTTTGAGACAGTGTCTCTCTGGGTTGCCCAGGCTGGAGTGCAGTGGCACGATCTCAGCTTACTGCAACCTTTGCCTCCAGGATTCAAGCAATTCTCCTGCCGCAGCCTCCCAAGTAGCTGGGACTACAGGCATGTGCCACCATGCCTGGCTAATTTTTTTTTCTTTTCTGTATTTTTAGTAGTGACGGGGTTTCACCATATTGGCCAGGCTGGTCTTAACTCCTGACCTCAAGTGATCCTTCCACCTCAGCCTCCCAAAGTGCTGAGATTACAGGTGTAAGCCACTGTGCCTAGCCTGTTTTTGTTTTTGAGACAATCTCACCCTGTTGCCCCAGCTGGAGTGCAGTGGTGAGATCATAGCTCACTGCAGCCTCGACCTACTGGGCTCAATCAACCCTCCCACCTCAGCCTCCCTAGTAAGCTGGGACTACAGGTACACACCACTGCACCTAGCTAATTTTTTTTATTTTTATTTTTAATAGAGACAATGTCTCACTATGTTGCCCAGGCTCCTCTCAAATACCTGACCTCAAGTGATCCTCCTACCTCAGCCTTACAAAGTGCTCAGATTATAGGTGTGAGCCATCGCGTCCAGCCCCAAGGATTGTTAATACTGTTTTATACATGGCAAAGCCAAGCCACAAACTAAAACTGCAACCAGAACAAAACCTGGCTTCTCTACCCTGGTTGCAGCCTGCCAAGCAAGCTCGCCATCTCCTCTGGTGATGCATTCTAATAGGTAACAGTAGAAGAGGGATCACTGATTTTGAGAAGGCATAGAGTAACAAGAGTTATGGGAGACAGAGAACCTCCAAACACACAGTCCCTCCCTCATGTCCTGCTGATGCCTTAGGTCTAGTTCCTAAGGGAGAAGGCTGATGGAGTGGGAGGTCTGACTGCAGATGGGGTCATGAAAAGGATGAGCTTTAGACTCTCAGCCTCTCTCAGCCTCCAAAAAACCCCCAACCACCACCACCACCACCACCACCACCACCACCATCTTCTTCTTCGCTATGGTTACATGGCAATTTCACAATCTTACATAAAAGTGAACAAAAGTGGCTGGGTGCACCTGTAATCTCAGCACTTTGGGAGGCTGAGGTGGACAGGGATCACCTGAGGTCGGGAGTTTGAGACCAGCCTGACCAACATGGAGAAACCCCATCTCTACTAAAAATATGAAATTAGCCAGGCATGGTGGTGCGTGCCTGTAATCCCAGCTATTCAGGAGGCTGAGGCAAGAGAAGCGCTTGAACCTGGGAGGTGGAGGTTGTGGTGAGCCAAGATTGCAACATTGCACTCCAGCCTGAGCAACAAGATCTAAAATATGTATAAAAAAAAAAAAAAAAAAAAAAAAAGTGAACAAAAGCCTCTTTTAACTACATGCTCACCAGAAAGAGAAATGAAATAAAAAATACTAAGTATTGGGGACCATGTGGTGCTGACACTGGTAGGAGTGTAAATTGGTCTAACCAATGTAGAAACTGCTTGGCAGAACCTATTAAGGCTAATGTTTATATCTATGACATAGCAATTGCACTCCTAGGCATATACCAAATAGAAATATGTATTATGGTCACAAAAAGACAAGCTAGAACTGTGCTGTCCAATACAGCAGCCCTAGCTATGTTAGCTATTTACATTTAGATTAATTACAATTTTAGAAAATTAAAAATTCAGTTCCTCAGTCACACCTGTCACATTTCAAGTGCTCAAAAGTCACATGTCACTAGTGGGTACCATGTTGGACGGCACAGATATAGAACATTTTTATCATCGCAGAAAGTTCAACTGGACACTGTTCTAGAATATCGTAGTGGTGCTATTCACAACAGCCTAAAACTAGAAACAATCCAAATACCTATAAACAGCAGAACAGATACACTAATTGTGGTATATTCATTCACACCATGAAACACTCTAAAGTAACTGAAATGAACGACCTACAAACACACGCAGGCGTGTGGATAAATCTCACCAACGAATGAAGCAGGCGCACAAGAGTGCGATCTATATGACTGGATTTAGATAGTGTTCCCAAACAGGCAAAACTAACCTGTGCTGTTAGAAGCCAGGACAACGGTTACCCTTGGTGGCTCTAGGTAGTAATGACAAGAAGAGAGCTTGGGGGGAACTTTCCGGGGACTGATAATCTTCCTTTTCTTCATCTGGGTGTTTGTAGCATGGAAGGGTTCCGTTTATAAAGACAGAGCGAGCCGTACGCTTGGGGTTTTCAGACTGTATCTCTCACTCCAATAAGAAGTTTACTAATCGCCCCTTTAGAAAACTTTAGCTGTTATTAATCTGTCGCTTACAATCTAGGTGAGGTGGGGGCATATTTTAAAGCAAAACAGACGTGGTTTAGAGATCAGTGCCTCTCCCCCAGACGCCTACCCAGGACTCCCTGCAGAGGCCTACCCTCGCCCCCTAAGCCCCATCCCGGCCGTCCTACCTCCACGAGCAGGTTGCAAACGTCAGGACTGCTGGCTCTTGCAGTTTGGGCTCTCACCCGTAGAGTCGGCTAGGCTCTCCCGGGGCTCGCCGGGGCACTCCTGGCCCAGCTGGCTCTGACCGCGCCGGGCCCGCCTGAGAAGCAGCGGTCGGCCCCTGGCGCCCCGCCCCGCGGCACCTGCGCTGCCCTCGGCGTTTCGAAGGATCCTTCCCTCTCGCGCGGGGCCAGACTGCGGCTGAGCACTGAACTCTTCTCCAGTCGCGAACAAATCAGTCCTTCCAGGGCTCGGGCCCCTGGAGTTGGGAGAAGGCGCCCGGGAAGTCCCCACTGGCGTCCTGAACCAGAAAGCGAGGGACTCGACAGCAGCGACTGGGGTCTCGGACCTCCCGGTCTGCCGCACGCACGAGTCTCCAGGGAAGCGCCCGCCCACCCGGCCCCACCCTGGCAGAGGCGCGGCCCCGAGTCACTCCAGCGGCGCCCTCGGACCGGGGAGAAGCCCTGTGGAGAAGTGTCCGGTTTCCACTCCTTACCCTTTCCTCCTCCTCCTGGAAAGGTCCTTTCACCTTCCCCTTCTGTCAAATGTCCCAGTTGCGCCGAAGTCGAAGCCCTGCAGACCCCCCAGGGGCCACTTGTCCAGGGTTTGCCCGCAAAGGCTCTGCCGGATCTCTGTGGAGACGCGCCCGGCAGAGCTGGGGTTTTCGGTCCTAGTGCCGTCCTGCTTCCCACTCCCCCACCCCTGTCTCCACCCCATCATGCCGGGGACCTGGGAGTGCCTCAAGGGCAGAATGAAGTCCTAGACAACTTCCTAGAACGTCGACACAGTGCCTGATCATCTCATTTAACTTTCAAAGCCAAAATGATTGATACACGAACGTTTACTATATAAACATTCACTGAGTTGTATACTTAACTACTTGCATGTTTTACTGTAGGCAAAAAACAAACCAACACACACACACACACACACACACACACACACACACAGAGAGAGAGAGAGAGGGAGGGAGAGAGAGAGAGAGAGAGAGAGAGAGAGAGAGAGAGAGAGGTGCTACAAGCATACCCATTTTATAGAGGAAGAAACAGATTCATGGTACTTCTAACTTACTCAAGGTCTCCACTGCTGGTTGTGGTGGTACTGAGATAGAATGGATGCAGTCTGACTTTAGAGTTCATCCTCTTGACTCCTCAAGGTCAGGCTTGGGGAAAAAGTTCTAGCCGTCTAAAACCTATCCTACTTCTTCCACCCACCCACCCTGAGCTTAGTAGGTGGGGAGGGGTTACACACTCATCCAAGGGAACTGAGGAGGGTTGAGCCTGAAGTGACCTCTGAAATCATATGGTTCACCCTTCTCTCCACCATAGATCTCAAAAACCAGAGCCCAGAAGAACAACTTACTTGGCCTGTTCCAAGTCTCATGGGTCATTGGAAGGCCTGTGTGGATTTTGATTCCTTCTGGCTCAAAGGACAATTGAATGAAGAAGCAGTTAGTCCTGTAAGGGGGAACTTTTCCCCTGGAGAGAAAGCCCATGGAAGAGGTGGTGGCATTGGTCAAGGGTTTTCAACCTCCAACGGCCTCGGCCCCGGAACCCCAGCAGTGAGCAGTAGGGAAATCCTCCAGTAAAGTGATGTGAGCTATTTATACCTGGAGACTGCAGGCTCTGGAGCAGGGTAGGGAGTGGACTGGTCTAGTCTGGCTTTAAGTATCTAAAGACATGAAAACTTGTGGATGCCAATCCACAGAACCAGTTCTGTTTCCTCTATGAGGATCACAAGCCACTTTTCCAGAACAAGAGGGAATGCAGAATGAAGGAAGATGTATGTAGGGCAAGAAGAAGTCCAGCAAGGAAAATGGAGGTGTGGTGTGGGGAGCACTGAGAGGCCAAGGCCCAGGAGGATAAGGGACTGGATTGGAGACAAAGTAGTTGCTTACTCAGGAAACCCCCAGCGGAGCAAGGGCAGCTACTCCGAGAGCGAAGGTGCTGAAATCCCACCTGGGGAGTGAGTTCTCATAGGGTGCTGGCCCAGGTCTTGCTCACCTTTCATTCTCTGCACCTAGTGAATGTAGGGGAAGTCGAATTGGGTCCCAGATGTGGGTCCTGGGTTTCTTACACATCCTGCTTTTCCCTAGTTTCCAAACTTTGTGTCCTGGGGTCAAGGTCTTCACCAAGTTCTTGGCCCCTATCCTGGGTATTGAGCTGTAGGGTGAGGCGCAATATTGTAGGGAGGGATGTCCTGAGGCAGCACCATGGGGTACAGAAGAGGGGGGAACTTCTGCTAGGTTGGGGATGAGTTGCCAGGTGTCCTGCTACTAGTCCCAGGGAAGCCAATATTCCAGTTCCACATTTCCCTCAAAGCCAGCAGCCCAGGCCACAGCTCAACAGCACCAGGGCAATTCATGCAGCCCTGGAGCACCAGGGAAGAGGTGCTGAAGGAGCCCCAAGGGCATTCTGCAGCCTCCTACTGTGGTACCTGTCCCAGAGGGAAAAGATACCAACCTGGCCCTCCACAACCTTCTAGGGAGGGAGAGAGACAAATAAATCTTTGCATGACACCATGTTATGATATTGGAAAGTACCTAAGACTCTGGTGGCACAAATGTGAGAGTGATTACCTCTACTTGGGTGGTTCAGGAAAGAAGCTTGGCCTTGAAGGAGAGGCAAGAGTTCACCAGAAAAATGGGGGTGGAAGGGAATTCCAGCTGGACAGGAGGGCCTGTGAGAGGCAGGGAGGCTGAGATAGCAAAGCACTGCTGGAATGACTTCCTTCTTGTCATTCAGGTATTGACTTAAATGTAATCTCAACAGGCTTTCCCCATCGCCTACTTCAAAGGACCCCCACTCCCAGCGTTTGGTTCTATTTCCTTTTTAGATTTCATCTACTGTTTTTGCATTGTTTGTTGTCTCCCCCTCCCTCCACCCACACCTGCACACCTGAAAATAAAATCCACCAGTCTAGGGACACTTTCTTTTTCATAGTTCCCGTCAACAGTGCAAGTGAATACATAGTAGGTTCTCAGTATACCTGATTGAATGGATGGACGGATGAATGAGTGAATGAATCAAAGTCTGCAGCTGCAGGCTGTGAGAAGCAAGTGAGGAACCAAGAAATCCCTCTCCAGCCCTTTGCCTAAGCAATCCATGGGAAGGTAACGGCTCCAGAAGAGAGAGCGCGGTAGGGAGGAGGATTGGGGCGTCACCGTGGTGGGAGGTTATGTCTCAGCTCCTCCGGGGCGGCGTGAAAGAGGAGGGACCCGGCCTCAAGGGGCTGCGGGACTGGCAGTCGGGCGCACTGGCTCACGCTGGGCTCCGGGGTCTTTCTGCCGCCCCGAGAGGCGAGGGGAGGGGAGAGAAGGTCTTCGCCCACCAGCGCTGCTTCTCCAGCCTCCCGCTAGGCCCTTTCGGAAGTGTCCAAGTCGCATCCTGGGCGGTCAGAGGGCTTCGGAGGGCTCCCTTGCCTGCCTGCCTCCCTCCCTCCCTTCTTTCCCTCCTTCTTTTTCTTTCTCCTCCTCGCGTCTCTCCAGCTCCCCAGCCCGGCGGCCCCGCCACAGCCTAGCAGCCCCACCCCCTCCTGTAAGGGTGAAATTGCTAAACTTGTAGCAATAATGACCCAGCATTCAGGCCGCCGACTCCCGCTGAACATCTCAGCGCCCCGGCCGACCAGGCCTAATCAGCGCTCCCCTCCCTGCTGCCTGCCCAGCCCCCGTTCCCCTGTCCGCCCCCTCCCCCAGTGCACAAAAAGTGGGGAACAAAACCCCGGCGCATTTCTCCGTCCCTCTGTTGAGCAGACTGCTGCACAAAGCCCCCGCTCTGAGAAGCAATGGGGAGCTCGGGGGGGACGTCAATCCGACGCGCTGGGGTTTTTGTTCGCGCAGGGGACCTCGCCTTCCTACCACACCTTTTGTTCGGGACTCCAATAAAAAGCCATTCTTTCCGCACCTTCCCGGCCCGGAGCCGCCTTTCAGCGAGGCCCGGCCCCACAATGGCGCGGCACTCTGAGGCCTCCCCATTCACCCTCCTTGGCACGCTCACAATCGGCCGTGTGGCAGCACAGGCCTCGCACAGCCATTCTCCGCAAGTGACAAGGAGCCACATAAAGCCGCGGCAACCGGGGGAGAAGGGAGGGCGGCCTAGGGGGAGAGCTCGGCCGCGGCGGGGCGCAGCGCAGCGTCCCCGGGCGCGCTGGGAGCCCCGGCTGCAGTCAGGGAAGGAGCAGCCTTCGCGCCGCCAATAGCTGGGCCTGGGGGCGAGGCTTCCTTTTTCCTCGCGACCCTCGAGGTGGGGCAGAGTCCAAAAGTTGACTGAATGCAGGTCTATACAGCTAGTCCAAGCATCTGGGTAAAATTTGGGGGGACCGCAAAGTCCGGGATTTCAAATGGCCCTGAGCCTTCGACCTGTCCAGCCCGCAAGAGTAAACAGAAATTAATGAACAAAGCCACGAAGAGACCAGACTAGCAGCCTGGGGCCTGGCTCATGGGAACCAGGCCTGCGATCTTCCAAGGAAGATGGCTTTCCCCCTCGCACCTTTTCCTCCCCTTCCCGCCCTATCTAAAGGATTCTTCTCCACTCTGGGGCTAAGCAAATTCTGTAGCCGGCCAACGGTATGAAAATATTGCACCTTGTTTATTGACTCCTGTAGTGTGTGGCAGCGGGTGTGTACACGGCGTGTGGTTATATAGATAGATAATATGTGCTGAATATAGAATACGAAACAGAAAGGAAACCCGGTAACATCTCCGGTGGGCCACCAGGTCCCGTATTTGTTCAGCCTCCCCGCCCCAGCCCCAGCTTTTGATCTCATTTGGCTGGTTTTCCTCGAAGAGTCCTGAGTCCTCCTACAATGCGACAATCCGGAGATCTGGACCGAGGTATCTGCTGCGGAGGAGAGGCAGCTGGGAAATGAAATCGACTGTGCTATGGCGCTCCAGGCCCGCAAAGGTGGCAGAGGATAGGTAGGGCCTGGGATTTCTCAAGCCACGACCCCTATTTTTCTCTCCTTCATGCTTTTAATTTGTTTTGTCCTTGGGCTCCCCGGCAACGCTTCGCCAAGTCTGCAGAAAGGCCGAGGGAGAGAAGCCCTTCTCGCTTTGGAAGAACCAAACGCGGCCAGGGTTCTAGCCTCCTGCACTCCCCTAGCTGCCAAGATCGGGGCCATCGTCCTACCCGGCGCCCAGCCCGCGATTCTGCCTCAGAGACAGTCCTGGCGAATAGACCCGGGCATCCTCCTCGCCCCTGAGCCCCCTTCCCTAGGCCTCGAGCGAGCTGCGATCCGAAGCCCTGAGGAGCAAGAAGTATATATATATTTTTTAACGAGGGGATCTGACCCTTAGGTCCGGCCCTTCTCGCGCTTCAGTCCCGCGGCGCCAGGCTGCGCTGGGGTGCCTGCCGCGTGACCCGCTCAGTCCCTACCAGGCCCGGATGCCCTGCAAGGTGCCCTGAGCGCATGCGGCCCCGGCTGCAGCACCCTGGTGCAAAGGCTGTGCGCCACCGCCGCCGCCGAAGCCTCCTAGATTGCTCACGTTCACAAAGGGGCCGCTTCCGGCTGCGCTGCAGGCGGGCTGCATGGCAGTGGTCGCCGCGGAGGTCCCGCCGCCACCGCCGCCGCCCGCCGGGTACGCACAGCCATAGCTGCCGCTGTAGGCCGCGGCGGCCGCGGCGGCGGCCGCTGCGGCGGCGGCGGCCGCGGCCGAGTTCCCGTAGCCGTAGGCGGGGAAGCTGTTGTAGGAGTAGGCGCTTGCGCCCACGCTGTAGGGCGCGCCATAGGCCTGCGCGCTGGGCGTGACGCACGGCTTGCCGTCCCGCACCAGCACCGGGACAGCCACGCGGCGGGGCGGCGGCGGGGCTGCGTGTGCGCCCAGCTCCAGAGACTTGTCCTGCCGCTGTCTCTTGCACTTGTACCTGCGATTCTGGAACCAGATTTTCACCTGCGTGGACGTGAGCTTCAGGCTGCTGGCGAGGTGCTCTCGCTCGGGCGCCGACAGGTACCGCTGCTGCTTGAACCTGCGTTCCAGCTCGAAGACCTGGGCTTGCGAGAAGAGGACTCGAGGCTTCCGGCGGCTGCGTGGCTTCGGCCTTTCGCTCTCCTCCGCCGCCTTGCAGTCTCCGGCCGCCTCTAGAGGCTTCTTTAGCTGGCAGCTTTCTGCAGAAGAAGCAAACAACAGCGTACTTAACTGTTCCCGGCCGCACCGCGGCTCCTGTCCTGGAGCACCGCGGCCCCTTTTGGTGGCTGCGCAGAGCGTGCGGTAGTAAATGCCTGGACTTTTTGGAACGTTTGTGGCTCCTGGCGCTGTGGGACCCTGCGACAGCCCTAGTACCCAAAGAACGCCCTCAGCCGGGGGAGGCGCGTTTCGTGGGGAGGGGTAGTTAGTGCGTGTTTATTTGGATCTTGAGCATCTGCAAGAGAAGAGATTACTCTGTATTAAATGTGCGGCTCGACGTGCTAATGACTATTTTCAGGATGAAGGCTTGCAACTACGTAATAACTACAGTATTTGCAAACTCGTTTGCCTTCTATTCCACAAGGATAGCTGAAGGTGTGAGTCGTGTTGGTATAAGTGGGGCAGTGTGCATAGATTGCGTGAAAATCTGTTCCTAGTGTAACGCTTGTGCATGGCCCAGGGACTTTTGTGTGTGTGTGTGTGTGTGTGCCTTATAAAAGACTACATGCAAGTGTGATGACATTGTCTGTGTGCCCTTTGAAAATGAAGTTTGATTGACTAGTTATAGACAGTTTCATGCCGATTTTAGGCCCTGGAAACTGTGAGAGCGTAGGCCTTGGCCTCTGCCACATTAAATCGCCTCTTGGGGAAAGACTGTGATTCTGTCCTCTCAAATACACTTCCTTGGGGACTTTATTCGATTACCCTATCTCCCTATCAATTCACTTCCCGTTGGATGTGAGCAGCCAGGATCTCGGACTAAGTTCGGCGCGTTTTCTATTCTGCCCGCAGCCTGAGACACAAAGCAAAACGTTACGGATTTTCAAAAACGGCTGGCGCCTTAGGGGTGTGAGAGCTATGGTCCCTCGGAATAGACAATGTTCCCACGCACTCTCCGACCGTCTCCTCTCTCTCTTTCCTAAGCTCAGTTTAGGAAAGCCGAGCTCTAAGCCGAGAAGGGAGGAAACCACCCAGCTGGCCTCCACCAAAGTTCCTGCGAGCTGCGGATGCGAGAGACACAGGCTGCTTGGGCTGTCTTTTCGGAGACGAAAGAGTGGCTGCCGTGGGCTAAGAGAACTCATCTCAGCCTAGAGGGAAAGTGAAAAACGTCCAGGCTCCTGCCCTTTTTTTGGGGAAGAGTCTTTTGGGGGGGGGAGAAGAGCAAAAACACTACCAGTTATGAGGACCCAGGCGCTGAGCCCGCGTAGCCTCTCAGCATCAGGGCAGCAGTAACCACCTTTCCTTCCCTTATTTCCCCCTTTGGTGGAGAGTAGTTGTCAGAGTCACCTCATCCTTGTCTCTCCGCCCCGGGTCCCTTGCAGGTACCTGCGCTTTGTGGAGCTGTCGGTGACCAGGGCGGAGGCATGGCCCCCCCAAAGGGTAAAGGGGTGGGCAGCCGCGCTGGCAAGGTTTGTGGGCTGTTTGCGGGTGCTCTGCCATTGCTCCAGGTGTGCGGGTGCGTTTCCTTTCCCCCTCTACTCACTTTGGCTCCGGTCCCTCACGACCTCGGGCTCCTCTTCATTTTCCTTGGGCCCGCTGCATGAGTCTCGCAGGACCGTGTGGACATAACCCTGGGTACACAGCCCTGAATCCCCGTGGCCGTCGGCTGCAGCTAGTGAGTTCAAATAGGATAATTTCTCGCCCTCTTCTTCCTCATCCTCCTCCCCTCCGTCAGAAAATTGTGTCCCCTCAGCTGTGGCCAGCATGCAGGGCGCTGAGTGGAAGTGGTGCTCCAAGTCCGCCTGCAAGTGCGCACCATGGAAGTGCTGCTGCTGCTGCTCCAGATTCAAAATGTCTTTGACTGAGAAAGGGGTGGAGGTGACCGGGCTTGGTAACATCATCAGGGCCACTTAATTGTCCAGTCCAAATAATAAATCCCGGTGGGGGCGGGGAGGCAGCGCGGCGGCTCCAGCTCTCCTCCTGGACTCCGCCGCTGCTGCTGAGTCGAGCTTTTGACAGACGCGGTCCTACTCCAGTCTAAATCGCCTCCATTGGCCGGGACCTGGGGGTCTGGGTTTTGTTACAGCCACTGCAGGGACTGGGGCCCGGGCTGCAAAGCCTCTGTCCGGGAGCCTTGCGTCACGTCGGGGGGGCGGGGCCGGCGCCCCAGGCTCCCTCCCCATTGGTTCCGGCACATGCGGGCTACGCCCCCTGCTCTCACCAACTGGGTTGTTGCGGCTCTACCAGAAATTCGCAAGGACTGGTATAGAGTCCCGAAGTCCGAGACACTGCGGCCGAGGCTGCACGGATCCAGTTCCTGAACCACTGATTCCCGCGTGGCTGCACCTTCCCGATTTAGGCCAGTTCCGGGAGGCTTGCTGTCCACGAACCAACGCCAGGGAAGGGTGCCCCAGGAGTGTGTTTTTTTCAGCTGCTGCGCAGGGCAGGAAAACTTCCTGGCGGGTAAATACCGGGCGCTGGATCCACGAGGAGACGGAGTGTTTTATCTATCTACGGGTGGGCGACACGTCCGTTTCCACCTTGTTGACTTTGCTCAAGCTTTCTGTCCGCTTGGAACATCTTTCTTATCCGCATCCTCCACGAGTGGAAAACTGTTCTCCAAGGAAGAGCTCCTAGATCGTCTAGCCGGAAGTCCCCTCTCTTCAGCCTCTGAACCTGCAGCTCGTGTTAGCAAAGGACACGCGTGTCACTTATCACTTCCCGTTTAATTCTATAGCTGTACGTGCCTGCCTGGTCGCCCCAGTTAGACTGTAAGCTCCATGAGGGCAGGGTCCCGGGGTTGATTTTGCCCTTGTATCTCTGGCAGCAGCCGCACAGAGCAGTGTGTAAAAGGAAGACAGAGTTGTGACTAAACTTTGGTATTCGACAGCTCTTGCTTGGCCTCGTCAGTCAGTGTGTGATCTTGGGCATTTCTAAGTCTCAGTTTCTTCGTCTATAGAACGAAAGCGATAATACCTTTTTCAGGGTTGTTGCTAGAGTTGAATGAGGCAAAACGGCCTCACGCATGTTAAGCGCTCAGTACGTGTCAACTACTGCTTTTCTGTGTGGGAGGTCAAGCAGTGTTTGTTGACTGCATTGGTGGTGCGTGGCTGGAGTGTGGAACACACTGGGTGGCTTCTTACGGTTTTGAGAGCAGGAACTGTCCTCACAAGGGAGGGGACCCAGCCTTGGCGGCCTTCTTTTCCGCCTATTGAAATCAGGAGCCTGAGTCTAGGCCTTGACTCTCCGACAGGCTTTTAAGATTTCTCTACCTACACGCCTTCTGACACCTTCATGAGGCCCTGGTTGTTTTCTGGGGAAATCTATGCGGTCCCCATAGATTCTGGAAACTCCGCGCTGGTAGGAACCATCTTCTTCCTGTGCAATAGGCATTTGCTCGCTGCTACCAGGCCTAGCCCAGTGAGGGGCAGCGGGGGCTGCTTTGAGGGCCATAGAAAAATCTGTGTGCCGCGCTGGCCTTGAAAACGTAGGGATCGGTTCCAGCTCAACCGTGGCTCTCCTTATCCGGCCCCAGCTGCTCTAAGCATTTTTTGGCAGTCAGGATGACGGAGCTGGAAGAGAGCCGTCTCAGCTGGAAGGGGCGGGTGAAAGGTGCAGGGAGGGTGGACATTGCCTCCGAGTGGCGTAAGACACCGGCTGGGAGTGGGTACGAGGGTGAAGGGCTGCCACGCGGGGCCCGCAATGGCAGCAGGAGTGGGTGCCCAAGGCTGAAGGGAGAAAGAACAGCCTGTCAGGAGGAGGGAGAGGCGGGGCTCTTCAGAAGGGAGCGGAAATGTTGTGGAGAGGCAGCCCCTAGGTCCGCCTGGCGAGCTGGGATGCCGCGTGGGCCACGTGCGCCCCGGAGTACTTAGGGTGGCGGCGGCCCGCAGGCGGTGCGGAGAGACCCTCTGTGGGCAGGGTCTTGTGCCGGAACCGCCATTCCTCAGCCACAGGGGCGCCCGGTGTCTTTCTGCTTTAAAACCTGAAAGTATTGATGCCCCAGGCGGAGGCCGGTGTCTGCAAACCAGGCGGTGAGTCTGCAGAGGGAGGAATGTGCCTGGTTTTGCCGTGGATCCCTAGCACTCGGGCGCAAAGATTCCGAGGTGGGGGCGGAGGGGTGCAAGGCACTGCGGGGTGGGGTGGCTGACCTCGAGTGTGAGTGCATTACAGTGGCAGCTGAGCACACAGGCAGGAAGCTGAGCTCCAGCCCCACTTCCCCACTGTACCTCGGGGCAAAACCGTCTCGGAGAAATGTTTCTGCTCTCTTCTAGTCCCGTTTTCTTCTCCTCTTGGGTGATTTCATGATTCTGGAAAAAGAAAAGGACAAAGGCTATCGAAACAATCTCTCTCCCCCCAGTTTCCAACCAAAGCCGGCATTTCTCCTTGCTACATTCCCTTGCTTCTCAGCCTTGCTTCTCTCATAGGCCTTACCTAAATCTGGCCCCAACAATCCAGGTCTTAGAACTGCAATCGGGACAAAGTGCTCCTCCAGCGCCTGATGGCCGATACACGCCCACAGACGCGCTACAGCCGCCGGAGCCCACCAGGGCCCCTCTGTCAGCTCACGCAGGGGGCCGTCTCCTTCCCACCAGCAGGCCCACGCAAGCCTCTCTACCCAAAAATCCGCCTAGGCAGCCCCGGGCCAGGTACCTTGCGCCAGGCCTAAGCAGTTGTCTCTTGAGGACCCTGGGCAGGTAGGCCACCAGGGCCTGTGAGGACTCCCAGCTTGGGGAACCCAGGAAAAGGGGTCTAGCGGGTGGCATCTAGGCCTTATCGCCACTTCCTTTCCCCATTTCCAGCCCCGCGCAGGGCTGATCCAGCGTGCGGAAAAACCTCTATCGGCTACCGCATCCCTAAGGTTGATCTGAGCTTTATGCCCAGAGCAGGGGTTTGGGTTGTCTCCGACTGCCCTCGCAGTGTTGTTCAAGCTTCCGTTAGTTGCTCTGGTTCCCCAGTGACCGAGCTTCCCGGCAGGAATTCCCCCAAAGCCAATCCCATCTAGGTGGCCTCCTTTTCGTTCGCGCGAAGCCGGTACCCACGACGGCCACCGGCCTGAAAGAACTCGAGAGTGGTAGTTGTACAGCAGCAGTCGCTCCTCAGGAGTCACTTATCAGAGGGTGGGATCTGGTTCCAGCGCCTATCCAGTTACGATCGTCTTCTGGGGCATTTGCATTCTCTTGTCTGAAAAGGAGATCTTTGAAATCCTCGAGCTGTGCTCTACTAATAATAGGTTTTCGTTCCAGACAGTTTAGCTAATTACTATCAGATAAAGTAAGTATGGTTACATCCATTGAAGCGTTTGATTTTATTTTAATCGAGTGTATCTACCTTCCTACTCTTTCATCACCTCATACATTTATACAAGCTGTCTCTCCCACCCTATGATTAAAGATCATCAGTAAATGGTGGAAAATTCCGTGAAGGGGAATTGCTGTATAGACTCATAAACGTTTGTATCATTTTTTTTTTAAGAAAAACCACATGCTAGCCATTACAATAAATGCATTATCAAATGAAAAATGTGACAATTTTTTGAAAACTATAAAGTGTTCTCGTAACTGTTATTATCTGCACAAACATTGCTTAATTAATGTACCTACAAATATAGGCAGATAATGGATAATTTTAGTTATAAATGCCACTGCTTATCCCGTTGTCTCTCAACTATTCAAATGGTCATTTAATTATGTAACCAGTGCGACAGGTTGAAAGTTATCGTGGTTTCTAATCGAAATGTAACAATGTAACACTATAATCAGAAGTTATTTTTCTATTAAAGCATGGAAAATTATCCTGTGATGAACTCAGATAGCCAAAACATTTCAGGTTAATCTTTTCATCATTTTTTAATTGCTTTCCTAGAAGTTTCATTTTCAATGACAACTTTTGAGAGAGAAAGAGAGAGAAAAAGAGAGAAGGAGAGACAGCCACTAAATGGGTTTTTGTTAATTTGTTGGTGGTAGTGGTGGTGGTGGTTGTGGTGTGTGTGTGTGTGTGTGCGCGCGCGCGCGTGTGCTTTGCTTTGGTTTTTAGTTAAGGAATGTTAGAAAGCTATCCATTTTTTTTTAAAACCAATTCAGAAGCAATAGCATTTTAATTTTGAGACGAGTGAATACACTTTGGGCTTTTAAAGAAATGTCAGTTGGGTTGGTGAGTCCTAGAAGGCATTAAACTGGTCTAATTTCTTGAGAGTTTTTTTCTTGTTGAAGGAATTTCACAAGACAGATTTTGAAATGCTGTTTTAAGTATTTAGTTTGTTTTGCATGTGTTTGTAGGACTACCAAATTTTCCTAGATTTTATTTGGAATTGAGTTTTTAAAATTAACCAGTATTTCTCTTTCCTGAGAGAAAATTTGTCCAAAATCAGTAATTTGTGTAGTTCTTTGTAAATTACAGGCCCTTCCTGAGAATGTGACTTTTGATTTCTCAGGGAGAGAATTTTACAGCTGTCTTTGTGGATCTGCCCCCTCCAAAAATTTTAAAGATAAAAATGTAAATTACACTTTCTTTAACAAAGCCAGTTCTGTCAATAAATCAGTAATGTCGAAAACACTGTATCTTTGTTGAAGGAAATCAATTCAAAATTTTTCAAACAAAAACACATTTAAAAAAAAAAAGACGCCTGTATACAGACATTTATTTCCACTATTTGGGAGTGCAGTGAGCAGTTTTAACTTGAGGATTAAACTGGAATTCTGAATGCATTCCTTAACTTTTTTATTGTTGCTAGCCTGCGTTTAGCTTTCTGTAGCGAAATTTCAATGCGTGTAACCCTTTTAAAATGTAATCTGACTTCAGAAGAGCGGCTGCAGTCTTGGGCAAATTAATGCATTTGAACCAGAGCTCCTGCCTGCTCCGTGCGGACTGCTGAGCAGTAAGTAGAGGGGAAAGAGAGAGAGAGAAATGTGGTTATCGCGTTCTGAGAAGCAAGAGAGATTCTTTGTGTCTCTTCCAGCGCTATCTACTCGAAACTGTCTGCTCTCAACCGAACACACGCTCAGGATCTCGGCCTCCAAGGATGTAGAAAGCTTCCTCCAAATTTCCCGGGGGTCACGTTGGCACAAATACCTTCAAACCATCTGGGAACAAAAAAGACATTTCTCACTTGGAAAGAAATGTTTACTGCAGTCTTTTCTAAGTAGCATGTTTAAGTAACGTCTTATCCGGCCTTCCCTGCGCCCAGCCTGGAGGTCTGGGTCTTCGGTCAGCACTGGGAGAGCGATCCCCAAGGTTCGGTGAGACATTCGCTGCGTCAGCGGATGGCCGGGTCTGCGGGCCTAACCCCCTATTGCCCTTGGTCCTGAAGTTGCAGGGACCCCCAGCCATCAGCACTGCCCCGGCGCAGTCCCGGCTCGGCTTGCCTGACCCTGCGGATATGTGGGGGTCGGCTGGGGCCGTAGGCTGCTGGCTTTGCTCAGAATCAGCCAGGGAACCGTAGCAAGGGCCGAGGCACCAAGCGGGCGCGGTGCGTCAGGACGCACGCCACAGGGGTCAGGAGTGGCGCGCCCTAGGAGCCAGGTCCAGGCTCTGGACCTCGCAGCCTTGCCTGGGTGTCACGTCGGAGGTCCTTGGTTCGGTGGCGCCAGGTTGCAGGACTGTAAGGGCTTCAGGTCTCGTTGTGCCCTGTCCGCCACTGGAGCTGCGTCTCCAAGACCGTGCACTTAGGGCCTGGCAGTGCTGGTGTTTTTCCTGGGCATCTCTCTCCATCCTCCCGCCAAGGCCCGGGGCCCTAGCGAAGAGGGCTAGGAAGACTCACTCGGTCGGCCCGCACGAGCTGGGCCTTTATCCTAGAACATGCCTCTAGGTTCTCCAACTTCCCTCCACCTCCCTGCGCTCCTGCCAACCGGAGGCAAAGACCTTCTTGCCTCTTGATGCTGGCCATATCCAGAGACCGCGCAAAGCCTCTGAGTCCGGGACCCTAGAACCGCTCGTGGTCTTCCCCCTGCAGTCTTCCTCCTCTCCCTCGCTGCCAGTCTTTTTCCCCTCGTGGCCCCTTCCTCTTTCACAATCCCATTTTACTCTGCCACCCATTTTCCCTTCTACCCTCCCCCCACTTCCTTTCTTCCTCACCTCCTCCCCCATCTCCTCAGCTTCCTTTCTCACTGTCTCCACTCCTCCCCACCCGTTTCACTCCTACCCATTTTCTCACTCTTCCCTCATCTTGTTTCATTCCCCCTTTCCCTCCCTTCTTAACCCCTCCACTCTGATGCTCTCAGGTTTTTTATCGTGACCCCCGCAGATGTTTGATGTGAAGGAAATCAGGGCAGCACAGGAGGGCTGCAGGAGGTGGGGTAAGACTAACTGAACAAGACCCCACTCCTGAGCCCCTCACTCCTTTCCCCATCCCATCCCTGTGCTTCTGACTCTCAGGGGCTGCTCAGGAAAATGCCCAGGCACCCCCCGGGCTGGTGAAAGGGAAGCTACTCTGTCCCCTGCTCCAACTGGTAAGACCTCTCCCACCTCCCAGGCCCTCACTCCCTGATAGCCTCAGCAGTGTGCCCTAGCTGGTTTGTGGGGCTCCAGGTGGCAGGCTTGGCCGCCCTCCCCATGGAAATCCCCACTCCAGGCAGATCGTGAGGAGCCTCCGTTTCCTGCTATTGTGGCAGTCTGAAGAGAACCGGAGCAGAGCTGGAGGTGACTGTGAGGCCTGGGCCCCAGGCATCCCCTGAGAGCAAATGGGGGCTCCCAGACCAGGAACGCCCCACCACCACTATACCACACAGGTGAGAGCAAACTGACCTTCCCTTCTTTCCCAACAACCCCACTTTAGACTCGGGGCTGTATCGCCTTAAGATCAACCCAACTGGAAGGTGTTTCAGAGATTGCCTTAAAATGCAGGGGTGAAATCTAGAAGAGAGTGAGGTCCGGGCTTCTCACACCAGCCAAGGACTGAGCATTCCAGCTGCTCTGGGTTCACCAATAATCTCCAACTTCTCCCTAAGTGGGGCCAGTTGTTGTGGTGGGGGGGCACTAAGTCACTGGCCTCCTGAGAGGAGACTAAGTCTCATGCCTTCTCCTCTGGGAGCTGGACTCCCCAGATGCATGGCAGGCAGCCAGCCACCCTCTACCCTTTACCTTCCAGCTGCAACCATATTTTTGAGATTGGTGGCAGTTTCATCTCCTGAGAAATATAGGTTTCCAGTAGGTAGATGGAGACATGACATAGATGTTTCTATAGACTTGTCTTTCTCTTTGAGTGAGGAGGAAAGTGCTTTCCTGTGTGAACACATGAGTAAATGCACATGTGGATGGGCACAGGAAAGAAGGCACTCAGCACTCCCCATAAATGTAAACTCCACATTAGGGCTCTGCTCTTTCAGATCATGTGGTCATTACCGCAGGGCTGACCAACACTCATTCTAAATTCCTTCCCTCCTTTCCCCCTCCCCACAATAATGTGAATTACTGGTACTGACACGAGATTTGCAGATAAATGTTTATATGATCCAAGATGAAAATTAATTTCCATGACTATCAGATGCACTATTTCTATAAGACAATTTATGTGATCATTACAATTAGCCTTGTACAAAGTGGTTTCATAAGGGCCTGTCTAAGCTGTAGTCAGAGAAGAGGGAATAGATTTTATTACCAGAGTTGTAATGACTGTGTGTATTTCTGAAAGTAATAACACTACATTGAAATATTCTGTAATTTAGACTTTTAAAAACTCCATGTGTCGTGCCCTCCACATTAGTATAGTAGAGAAGGTGGCCGGTGTGTATATAAGTGTATGTATTGTGCCCCCACATGAGTGAGCAGATATGAATATCTGATACCTCACACAGGCAGATGTGAATATCTTATACCTCCCACAACCGGTAAGTCAGTAAGCATGTACATGAGTGGCTGTAGACAGACCTCCTGAGCATTCATGTACAAGGGTTGCCCCGGTGACAGCCTCCTCTGCAAGCCCATAGATGAGGAGGTTGTTTGCCGTATGGGGCTCAGGGAGATGGTGTTTTCTCTAAGTCATAATCACACCTCATGCCTCTGTCTTGGGCTGGAGCACTGGCTCTGTAGTCCGCCAGATCTAGGCGTGGAGACTGCTGTTTTTGTAGTCTTGTGACATTGAGCCAGCCCTTCAACCTCGTTAAATGGCAGTTTTCTCACTTACAAAAGAAGATAATAACGGTGTGGACTTTATAGGCCTGGCATAAGGATAAAGGAAATGTTGGAAGAAAATGGTTTACAGAGCATTCCACACCTATGCAAGGAGAAACGGTTCTTGCGGTGGCGCTGGGGGTGTGCATGGTGAGAGGCGATTGTTAGGCACAGAGGTGCCAAGCCTCTCTAGCTGAGCAGAGATCGGAGAGTGGGGTTCCCAGGCACTCTTTTTTCCCACTTAGAAAAGCATTAATTGTCCATCAGATTTTTTGCTTTTTGGGGTCTTCAAATAAGGAGACTAATCCTCTTAATCATTCGTTTTAGGAAATACTCTCAGAATGACCAGCAGCCTCCTTTCAGCCTCCCCACTCCCCAATAGCCACTCTCCACCATCTGAAGCCAAAGAAGCTGCAAACAAAACCCGCACTCCAATCCAGCTTCCCACTCCCACAAATGCATCATTTTTAGCTGCTGTAAACAAATCCCTGGTCTCCTGTCATTGTTATCGTGTTGAGATAAAGATCTGCCCAATTAGCATCCCTGCTGGAATGCAAATAAATCAGCTACCCGGGACCTACCCTTACGGTGGGCGTCCTTCTCTCACCCAGTCCTCGCCCTACACCAAGCTGTGCCCTCTTTCCTTTTCCCTCTGCGGTGGGTGAAAGCCTCTGGATTTACCTGGTTTCTTATCTCTCTGCTTGGCCCCACACCTGCTGTGTGACTTTAGGCAAGTCACTTACCCTCTCTGAGCCTGTTTCCTTTCCATAAAGGAGTTAATGATGACTACCTTTTAGGGTTAGTAGTGAGCGGCTATAACAATAGAAATAATATAGCTGACAACAATAACATTAACAATCCCACCAACAGCAACCACATGGATAGTACTAGCTACAGTTCATGGCTGTTCTACAAACACCAATGGGCTCAGAGGTTAAGAGCCTCCCCTCCCCACCCAGCCCCCACATAAGCTGGCAGACCACGGTCAAGAGACTTCTACTGGGCAAGGAGAGTTCCTTGTCTCATTGGGTATGAAGATCCCAGAACATCGCCAGGCTACTGCAAACTCTTGCTAAGTGTCCGCCATTGTTACTGCTTCTACTTCTTGTAATAGCTCTTGTCCTCGGCCCTATTAATATAACCATTTCAGAGGAGGAAACTGAGGCTCAGAAGGGTGAGGTAAATTGCCCAAGTTTGTTAAAATTCCTTGCCTTGAACACTCAGCTTCCTCTCTTCCCGCTTCTGCTTCCCCTGTGCGACGTAGGGACTGCCTGTCCAGACGCAGTTTTCTCTACTCTGCGAATTCCTCCTCCCTACTCGACAGCCCTCCCCCTCTTCAAATCTTCCTGCAGAGCCCAGACGGTGGTTCACAGCCCCCGAAAAGAATGTGCCCCGGTGACAGGATTGACTGGAAGCTGCCTTGAAAATAAACACGACCGGACGGTGGGGCGGAGCCACCTCTAGCCCCCTCCCCTTCCCTCCTACGTGTACCCCCACCTCCGCCCCCAAGAGCAGTTTCCTTTCTCCCCACCTCGGTCCTTCGCTTTCTATTCTGTCTGGGGCTGCCAGCCCTCGTCCCCGCCTTTTGATGTGCCTACTGTCAAGTTAACACTGATCATGATAATAAATGTTCCACCGGTGAACAAAGCGTTCCACACAAAGGTCTCTTCCGATCGCTACATCCCTAGGAGACAAGTATCATCGCCCCCCGCCCCATGTTAGACTTTGAGGCCCCAGAATAAAATAATATGTCCAAGGTCACGAAGCAAGTAAGGAGTGGGTGCAAGACGCCTCTACTCCATGCCTGGGTGGCAACGTCCCGCCCCAGTCAGACTCGGGGAACCATGACTCCCGGCCATCTGACCCCAAGGAGGCGTTTATCCAAGTGCCACCACCCCTCACCCCGCGACCCCCGCAGGGCTGACCTACTGTCTCCGAGGCCTCGCTCGCCTTCTCCTGGGCGGCCTCTGCAACCCCGACGCCAGAGCAGGGCCCGCTGGGAGCCCACTGCTGGGTCCCTGGGAATAGGTCACAGGGCTTTCCGAGGAGGCTCCCCTCCTGCCTCTGTCCCGACCCCTCAGACCACTCTAACCACGCACTCGGGAGAAGCAGGAACTTCCCACTGGAAAGCAACCCGCTACAGCCCGGCGGGGCCGAGGATGCGCTGGAGCTATCAGACCTCGGCAGCCCGGCACCCTGGAATCTGCGCAAGTGGCTGCATCTCGGGTAGGCACCGCGCGCTTCCTGGAGCAGAGTTGTAGATTCAAATTCTGTCTCCATGAGTCTCCAGGAAAATTCGGTCACCAATCTGAGGTTTCTGCTTTTCTGGTTTGTGGAACTGGGAATACTAGAAGCATCTAGCTCTTAAGTCGCCTGAGTATTCAAGGAAATTACCTCTGTGAAGCACTTAGCGTGATGCCTGGCACGAGAAACGCCCAAATAAATGTTAGTTTATTATTACGAAGCCCGGGAGAAGTGGAGGCTGACTTTTTCCGTTTGGGGTGTGAGCTCTGTGTCCCTGCGAGCAAGGAGGCTGTGGATGTGACCAGGTGGCGCCTTTTAAGGCTGCGTCTGGCCACAGGGGAGCGAGATTTTTTGAAAAGCCGGGCTCACCCCAGTTCCTCTGTTTGGGGCGGGCCCCGGCAGTTACGTTAATGCGAGCTGCGGCCTCGCGGCGACCTCACTGTGTGCGTCTGTCCTGAGCCGCGGGCGTGTCGCGGCCTGTGCGTGTTAGGAGCCGGGTCCCCGTTGACGCGCTTGAGGGGACCTCACCTGCGCTGGGTTTAGATTTCGGCCGGGACAAGAATCTCAGATTCACCTGACGGATGCGTGGCGTCCACGCTGTGTACACAAACCCCAGCGAGGCTGGAGTCCCGGGTGCTCGGCCTCCGATTCATCAAACAATTTGCGCTATTAATGGTTATTTTATTTATATCGTTAGAATTGTTCCCGCGAGTCTGTTTACACCAAACGTCTGGCCGTTCCAGCCGCAGTGTTTGGACAGAGGATTATACTAATGGATAGCGAGCTAGGAGGGGAGAAGAAGGCGCGGCTGGAAACGGGGCTCCAGGACACCGCGCCGGGTGGGCCTGGAGGGAAGGGGGAGCGGGCCTCTCCCAGGCTCGACCTCTGACCTCAGAAGGGAAGGAAACTTGTCTGCAGGAATTGGAAACCTTGGCCTCCAGGGGGGTGGAGGCTGGAGGCTCCCGGGACCCTTATCCCTCTTCTCTCAAGGCGGATACCAAATTCTAGGTCGTCTTGCTTGGGTGAGCGCGCGTCAACAAGTAAACAAGACCTGAGGCTACAAGGATGGCGGCCGCTTTGATTTCCTCGCTGTCGGTGGCGGCCGGCTTACTGTTTCGGCCTCCAAAGCCGGATTAGGGCCAAGCCCCGGGCGCCTGGCGGCCGGCGGGGTTAGGACTGCCCTCAAAGGGCGGCCGCCCAGGGAGTGCGCACCTCAGGGAGCTGGAGAGGCCCTGCAGCGCCCGGCGCAAGATTCGCACATCCTCACACACTGCTCGCCCGGGAACAAAACGCGTCGTGAGCATCCACCCAAAGCAGTGGAAAGGCCGCCATCTGGCAATGGAAGAGTTGCCCACTGGCGCCCAGGACTAACGTAGGGTTTCATCAATCTTGGCAGCCTTCAGTTTGAAAAGTCTAGGCCTGGAATTCCTGACTTTGGAGACAAGTGTCTTTGCTACAGGGCTAGGGGCTGATGCGTGAATATAGATAATCATTTAGTTAGCATTTACTATGTGCCAGACACCGTGCCTAGCGCTTTTACTCCCCACAAAATCCTAGGAACGATTATCCCTTTTTACAGAAGAGAAAACAGGAGGCTTCGGTAACGAGCGAGATCTCACAGCTAGCAAGTAGTAGAGCCAGGATTCTAGCCATGGAGTCTGTCTACAGAGATAGGGCGGTGGTTCTCACTGTTTTGTGGTCTGAGCACTCGCTTGGGATCCTCTCCCCATATGAGTGCGCATGGTACACGTGACCCTTTGCCAGCAATTTCAGGGCCTTCAGGGAACCTCCTGGGTCGGGTTATACAACTCTCATTTGATTTCACGTTAATTTTGAACACAGATTAAGAAGGTAGTACTTTTTGTTTAAAATCTGAAGGTTCTCGAAACTCAGAAGGGTAAAAAGTCACTTGCTCGAGATTACACTGATGGTAAACGTGGAGTTAGTCCTTCGGGTTTATGAGAGGGTTTTGCTTTCGCGAGCACCACTTCTCCAGTCTCTCCAGACCCTGAAGTTCTCCTTTTCCTTCCCGCTTGGCTTCCTATCGCCTCTCTGGCAGGAGGACGTGGGATCAGTCCTTGGGAGGCTCTGAGTTTCTTGGGGGGCCTCTAGGAGGTGATCGGCTGGCGGGGGCGCAGCGCCAGACCCGGGTTGCCCTGTGCTCTGCCGACCGCGCTGCCACAGCCCGCGCTCCGGTAAACGGTTTATCTAAAGACAACTTCTGTTTCTCGTTCGCGATCTGGAGTTGCCCTGTAGCCAGCAATGAAAAATGCTCCTTTTCCCGAGACTCTGGCGCTGGTGATTTATGTGGGAACCGTGCTCGCCCGCAAGGCCTGGGCTGCTCAGCCTGGCCTAGCGTGTGGAGGGCGGGGGCGCCAGCCTGAAGGAGAATCTGATGCCCCCGCCCTTCCAGCGCCCGCTTTTACGGCGCCCCCTTCCATCCCTACCCCCAGGACATTTTACAGCCGCTCCCCCAGGAAGCCCGGCTCTTTATCGCGGTAAAGTAAACACCATTATCGTAGGTCCATTAACACGGAGATTTCGGCGTTGTAAATAGACTGCGTGAGGGAGAAGGGCAGCCCCTGCGAACTCCCCTTGTAAAACGGTGAAGGTTCTCTAAGATTTATGGCCGCTGATTGGCCCCGCAACCTTCTAAGAAATCCCAGCCTTGCCCAAAGCCAGAAGATGGGGCATTCCCCCTAACATAGAAATCTCGCCCCGAGTGTTAGGACTGCGAGGGTAGGGGGTCCTCAAGACGTGTCTGGCTCAGTCATTAATTTTCTTTAAGTCACAAGCCTAGGAGTGCCTATTCCTTTCCGGCTGTGGATGCAGAGATAAACTCTTAGTAGGAGCTGCCAGCCCAACCACCAGGTTGCTTGTGTTCAGGCTTCTTTCTCATTTGTAAACTGGATAATGCTTTCAGCAGCTACTTTAGGAGTCTATAAAGCGGAGGGACTTGTAATTGGTGGGCACTGCCCAAACACTCATTAACCCAAGGCAGGCGTTTGGCCGGCTTGTTTGGCCTTACTTCTTCAGCTTCTCTTTCCAAAATGATACGGCCACGCTATTTATTCTTGGGCCAGCCTGTAAATATGAAATCAAGTAGGGATGATGGTGCTGGCACAAGAGTAGGCAGTCTAGTTCTCCACTTCCCCGAGTTTCTATTTCTGAGGAGTATTTTGTGAATGGTTCCAGAAAGTTTCTGCTCATCTATAGAGTGGTTTTCTTAACCCCTCAAGTCAATACTGATATTAAACAGTGGATTTTGAACTAGAAAGGGTGGCTCAGTTTGATTGGGAAAACAAAGGGACAAGTCGTCCAGGCCCAGGGAAGCTGCAGGAGAACCCAGCCTCTCCTAACCCTTGCCAAAATCATGTTCAGGACACAGTCCATGCCCAGAGTGGCTCCTTGATCCCTGAGAACTCTGTAATACTAGTGCAGTCCACCACTTGGCTGAAAGGTTGGCTTTTAGGGAGAAACAAGAGAAAGAAAACAGAGAGCAGGGTTGCCAGAAATTGTTTTCTGGCGTAACTGGCCTACGGCAGGACTCTTTAAACTTTTTTTTTTGTGCCAAGGACCTCATTGGCAGTCTGGTGAAGCCTATTGACACCCCCCTAGGATAGTATTTTTAAATGTATAAAATAAAATACATAGATCACAAAAGAAATCAATAATATTAAAATAGAGTTATCAAAATATTTTTTAAAAAATAACGATATGGTAATATACAAAGTTCTTTATTATTTGATTAAATAACAAAATCTAGTAGCAGGTCTATCTAAACAACAACCATAATTTTAAAGCACTGATGAGTGTAAATAGAATTTCAAGGTATCTGTAGTAGCAGTAATGTGCTCTAACAATATCAATGATTTCTACTGGTGGCAGAGTCACAGGTACTGCTAATACTACCGGGTTTGTTGCCTACATCAAAAGACATTTAGAAGAAAGAAATGCTAGGCAGGGTGCAGTGGCTCATGCCTATAATCCCAGCATTTGGGGAGGCCAAGATGGGAGGATCCCTTGAGCCCAGGAGTTTAAGCCCAGCCTAGGCAACCTAGTAAGATCTCATGTGTACAAAAAATAAAAATTAAAAAATTAGCTGGGCCTAGAGGCTGAGGTGAAAGGATCACTAGCGCTCAGGAGGTCAAGGCTACAGTGAGCTATGATCACTGCACTCCAGCCTGGGTGACAGAGTGAGACCCTGGGTCAAAAAAGAAAGAAAGAAAAAAAGGAAGGAAGGAACAAAAAAGGAAGGAAGGAGGGAACTAAGGAAGGAAATTAATGTTAACTTCTAGTTACAGCTAATAAAAATAAAAAAGATACACAGATAACCTTATTTTATTACACTTTGTTTTATGTGCCTTACAGAAAATGCGTTTTTAACAAATGGAAGGTTTGGGGCAACCCTGCATTGAGCAAGTCTATTGGTGGCATTTTTTCCAAAAGTGTGTGCTCACTTCATGTCTCTGGGTCACATTTTGGTAATTCTTGCAATATTTCAAACTTTTAGATTATTATTCTAATCTGTTATGGTGATCTGTAATCAGTGATCTTTGACGATACTATTGTAACTGTCTTGGGGTACTATGAACTGTGCCACACAAAATTTATTGAGCTTAATCAATAAATGTTGTATGTATTCTGTCCGATCCACTGACAGGCCATTCTGCCCTCCCCTCCTCAAACCTCCCTATTCCCTGAGACACAGCACTATTTAAATTGGGTGAATTAGTAATCCTACCATGGCCCATAAGTGTTCAAGGGAAAGGAAGAGTTGCATGTCTGTCTTTAAATAAAAAGCTTGAAATTTGACTAAGCTTAGTGAGGAAGGCATGTCCAAAACTGAGATAGGCTAAAAGCTAGGCCTCTTGCCCCATTTAACCAAGCTGTGAATGCAAAGGGAAAGTTCTTGAAGGAAATTAAAAGCGCTACTTCAGTGAACATACAAATGACAAGAAAACAAAAGCCTTATTGCTATATGGAGAAATTTTGAGTGGTCTGCATAAAAGATCAAACCAGCTACAACATTCCCTTAGGCCAAAGCCAAATTCAGAGAGAGGCTCTACCTCTTTAATTCTACTTTAATTCTACGAAGGCAGACAGGTGAGGAAGCTGCAGAAGAAAAGTTGGATACTAGCAGAGGTTGGTTCATGAGGTTTTTTGTTTGTTTGTTTTGTTTTGTTTTTTTGAGACAGAGTTTCAGTCTTGTTGCCTAGGCTGGAATGCAGTGGTGCGATCTCGGCTCACTGCAACCTCCGCCTGCTGGGTTCAAGCGATTCTTCTGCCCCAGCCTCCTGAGTAGCTGGGATTACAGACACGTGCCACCATGCCCAGTTAATTTTTTGTATTTTTAATAGAGACAGGGTTTCTCCATGTTGGTCAAGCTGGTCTCGAACTCCTGACCTCAGGCAATCCGCCTGCCTCGGCCTCAGTTGAGATCTGCTGCTCAGAAAAGCAACAACAACAACAACAACAACAAAACCACATTTCCAAATATTACTGGTCATTGACAGTGACCTCGTCACCCAGAGCTCTTATGGAGAGGTACAAGGAGATTAATATTATTTTCATGCCTAACACAATATCAATTCTGCAGCCCATGGATCAAAGAGTAATTTCCATTTTCAGGTCTTATTTAAGAAATACATTGACTGGGTGTGGTGGCTCACGCCTGTAATCTCAGCACTTTGGGAGGCTGGGGCAGGTGGATCACCTGAGGTCAGGAGTTTGAGACCAGCCTGACCAACAAGGTGAAACCCCATCTCTACTAAAAATGCAAAAATTAGCTGGGCATGGTGGCACACGCCTGTAATCCCAGCTACTTAGGAGGCTGAGACAGGAGAATTGCTTGAACCTGGGAGGTGGAGGTTGCAGTGAGCCGAGATCACACCATTGTACTCCAGCCGGGGCAAGAAGAGCAAAACTCCGTCTTGAAAAAAAAAAAAAAGAAAGAAAAGAATAAATTGTGTAAGTCTACAGCTACCAATATATAGTAATTCCTCTGATGGATCAGAGCTAAGTCAATTGAAAACCTTCTGGAAAGGATTCACCATTCTAGATGCTGTTTAAAACATTTGTGATTCATGGGAGGAGGTAAAAATATCAACATTAACAGAAGTTTGGGAGAGGCTAATTCCAAGCCTCATGGATTACTTTGACAGGTTCAAGACTTCAGCGAGGGAAATAACTGTAGATGTGGTGGAAACAGCAAGAGAACTGGAATTAGAAGTGGAGCTATGACTGAACTGCTGCAGTCTGAGGATAGAACTTGAATGGATGACAAGTTGGTTCTTATAGATGGGCAAAGAAAGTGGTTTCTTGGGATGAAATCTGTTCCTGGTGAAGATGCTGTGAACGTTGTTCAAATGACAACAAAGGATTTAGAATATTCCGTAAACTTATTTGACAAAGGAGTGGCAGGATTTGGGAGGATTGAGTCCAGTTTTGAAGGAAGTTACTATGGGTAAAATGTTATCAGACAGCATTGCGGGCTACAGAGAAATCTTTTGTGAAAGGAAGAGTGAATTGATATGGCAAACTTGATTGTTGTCTTCTTTAAAGAAATCACCACACCCATGCCAGCTTTCAGCAGCCACTGCCTTGATCAGTCAAAAGACCCATCAATGTCAACGCAAAAGCCTCTACCACCAAAAAGATTATGACTTGCTGAAGGCTCAGATGATTGTTAGCATTTTTTTAGCAATAAGGTATTTTTAAATTAAGGTATGTACAATCCTCTTGCACACTTAATAGTCTATAATATAATGTAAACATAACTTTTCTATGCATTGGGAAACCAAAAAAATTGTTTAACTCACTTTATTGCACCGTTAGTTTGATTGCAGTGGTCTGGAACGGAATGTACAATATCTCTGAGATATGCCTGTATTTTTCCCTTTTAGAGTTCATGGACTTAACTGAGGACCTGGATTTGGTCCTCAGATCCCTTGGGAATTCGTAAACTGTCAGGTTAAGAACCTGTGGTCCAGGGTCAAAACCCAGATCACTTCATCTGAAAGAGTGATCTTTGGATCATCTACATCAGAATCTTCTAGGGGTATTTGTTAGAAGATTCTAGAGTTCCTTCTCTTTCTAAGACCTACTCTGTGGGTAGATCCAGAATGCTGCATTTTCATCTTAATGCTCAAAGGATGTCTTTCACGCAAAAGCATAAGAATCCTTGTATCTGATCCTCAGTGATTAGCATCAACACTTTGGTTGGCTGCTTGGATGATAAAAGGAAGATCTCCTTGGAGAGCTGGGAGGTTGGTGGGAAAGCAGGGATTCTGGGCTCTCCTGTGGTGACTTCTTGGAGGTGGTGTACATGACCTTGGTGGGCACAGCAGGTGAGGCATGCAAGAATAGCAGGGAAGGAAGTGGAGATGGGGCATCTTGGTGAAGGTTCCCAAGTGCTGGCAAAAGCTCTGAAAAGACTTCAGAAATTAACTGAAATTAATCCTGTATTTAATCTGAATCCCCATTCCCACCTTGACCCTATATTTTACACACAAAAAGAGAAAGTCACATTGTTGGTGGAAGAGGTAGCCCACTAGACTTAAGTTTTAATTCTTACACTTGGTGGTAGCGAGTTCAGAGCGTAACCACATCAGTGGCAAGCTGGATGTAACTTCTCCTTCTTCTTTAAGCACTGGCTTCTGTTTGCTTTCAGGTGTTCCTAGATTCTGTGCTCCTTTACAGAGTCTTCCTGAATTGGCACATTTGGAGCTTTCACTCAATGAGAAATTACTTGCCATGGACCAGGTGTTGACCTAGATGCAATGGAAGCTACAGAAATGAAAAAAAACAAAAAAAAAAAGAAAAGAAATGATCACTACTCTTCAGGAATTTTCACAGATAACCCTCTCCAATTACTATCAGTTTTTTTTTGGATGTACACATCCAAAATACTTTGGATCTACTCTCTTAGCAGATTTCAAATGTACAATACGGTACACACAGTACCTGACTTATGATGGTTCAACTTAGGATTTTTCAACTTTATGACTTTTCAACTTAATGTGTACATTAATATTCATCTGACCATTCTGTTTTCACTTTCAGTACTGTAGTCAATAAATTACATGAGATATTAAATACTTTATTATAAGATAGGCTTTGTGTTTGATGATTTTGCCCAACTGTAGGCTAACGTAAGTGTTCTGAGCACGTTTAAGGTAGGCTAAGCTAAAGCTATGATGTTTGGTAGGTTAGGTGTATTAAATGCATTTCTGACATAATATTTTCAACTTATGATGAGTTTATCAGGATGTAACTCTATTGTAAGTTGAGGAACATCTGTACTATTAACTACACTCATTATGCTGTACATTAAATCCCCAGAACTTATTTATCTTGTAACTAAAGTTAATTCCCTTTGACCAATATTTCCTCATTTCCCCTGGTCCCCAGCCCCTGGCCACCACCATTATTCTCTCTTTTTCTATGAGTTCAGCTTTTTTAGATTCCACATATAAGTGAGATACAGTATTTGTCTTTCTCTGTCTGACTTATTTCACTTAGTATAATGCCCTCAGAGTTCATCCATGTTGTTGCAAATGGCAGAATTTCCTTCTTTTTTTATGGCTGAATAATATTCTATCTATAAATCACAATTTAAAAATTCATTTACAAAATTTGTGTGAGTAAATAGATGTGTATATTTATGGGACATGAGATATTTTGATACAGGCCTACAATGTGCAATAATCTCATATCAGGCTAAATGGGGCATCACCTCTAACATTTATCCTTTTTTTGTGCTATAAACATTCCCGTCTTTTAGTGATTTTACAATGTACAATAAATTGCTGTTGACTGTAGCCACCCCGTTGTGCTGTCAAATACTAGATCTTATTCATTCTATCTAACTATATTTTCCCCACTCCTCACACCCACCCACACACTCAATACTCTTCCCATCCTCTGGTAACCATCATTCTACTGTCTGTCTCCATGAGTTCAATTGTTTTAATTTTTAGTTTCCATAAATGAGTGAGAACATGAAAAGTTTGTCTTCTTGTTCCTGGCTTATTTCACTTAACATAAGGACCTCCAGTTTCACCCATGTTGTTGTAAATGACAGGATCTCATTATTTTTCATGGCTGAATAGTACTCTTTTGTGTATATGTATCACATTTTCTTTATCCATTGGATGTTGATGAGCATTTAGGTTGATTCCAAATCTTGGCTGTTGATATGGTTTGGCTGGATCCCCACACAAATCTCATCTCGAATTGTAATAATCCCCACATGTCAAGGGCAGGGCCAGGTGGAGATAACTGAATCATGGGTGTAGTTTCCCCATACTGTTCTCATGGTAGTGAATAAGTCTCACAAGATCTAATGGGAGGTCCCCTGCACAAGTTCCTCTTGCCTGCCACCATGTAAGATGTGACTTGGCTACTCCTTTGCCTTCCACCATGATTATAAGGCCTCCCCAGCCATGTGAAACTGTGAGTCAATTAAACCTCTTTCCTTTATAAATTATCCAGTCTTGGGTATGTCTTTATTAGCAGTGTGAGAACTGACTAATACAGCTAATTGCAAAGAATTTAACATAAGATGCTTATGTTAAACAATCTCTCACAAAAGAATATATCAAAAATGTAGGCACAGTATCATCTTAATCATGTATGTCAAGTACACAGAAAAAAGATGAAAGGAAATACTTGAAAATGTTAACACCTGTGACTATGTATAAAGAGTATGGATTTTTTCTTCTGTGTAGTTATTGTGCATATGTGTGTACTAAATACTCAGAAAGGAGTATATAAAACATATGTTCAGTTTTAATAACAACAAGAATATAAACACTTATGAACTCACCACCCAGGTAAAGAAACAAACCATTGCTGAGACTTAGAAATTCCCTTCTTTCATAGTGTGCCTGCCTTTACTGCGAGATATTACTATGTTGCCTATTTCCTCAGAATTTTTCAATCTATGTCTCCCTAAACACCCTACTGCTAAAGTTTTGGGGGAAAAACCTGAGTCTCAAGAATAAATCTAGCTGCCTATGAAAAAGACAATATTGCCATTCTTAGATGATGGCACTCAGGAGGAGATAAGGTGAACAGAGTCTCTGAGTCATAGTCCTGCTGTAGCTTTCCTGAGAGTTTACCTGCACCATCTTGGACAAGACAATGGGCAAGACCCCTCTTTATGGGAACAAAACTGTTCTCCTAGGCGCTCCATCACTCTCTTCGGGACTGCCTTCACCCCTCTCTGATGCTGGTTCAACGTTTTCCTTTGTCCCATGTTCTTTTCATGATTACTGCCTTATTTTGTAGGAGTACTGCTTCCAAGAGCTTTTTGAAAAAGGGAGGATACATGGGATATTAACAATCTAAGACCTTAAATAGCTTAGCATTAGTTTTATTCTACCCTCGTCTTTAGTAGATGGATTGTCTAGATCTAAAATTTTTGTTTAGAAAATGATTTTTCTTCATTATTTGGAAAAGTTGTCTCCCCCCACCCCACTTTTTTTTTTTTTGAGACAGAGTTCTGCTCTGTCACCCAGGCTGGAGTGTAGTGACACGATCTCAGCTCACTGCAACCTCTGCCTCCTGGGTTCAAGCGATTCTCATGCCTCAGTCTCCTAAGCAGCTGGGACTATAGGTGCACACCACCACACCTGGCTGATTTATTTTTTATTTTTCATTTTTAGAAGAGATGGGGTTTCACCATGTTGGCCAGACTGGTCTCGAACTCCTGACTTTCAGTGATCTGCCCGTCCTGTCTTGGTCTTCCAAAGTGATGGGATTACGGGCATGAGCCACTGTGCCTGGCCTTTCCCCTTTTTAAATTATTTTATTTTATTTTTAGAGATAGGGTCTCACTATGTAGACCAGGCTGGTCTCAAACTTCTGGCCTCAAGAGATCCTCCTGCCTCAGCCTCCCAAAGTACTAGGATTGTAGGCTGAAAACATTGTTCCATGGTCTTCTAGCTTCCCATGTTAAGTGTTGATAATTCTTCATCCTCCCTAAATCGCCTTTGCTTTCTCTGGACCCTTGTAGAAGCTTTCTTTCCCCTCAATATTGTGAAATTCCACAATAATGTACCATCCTGTGGGTCTATTTTTCATCTGTTGTGTTAAGTACTTGGTGGATCCTTTCTGCCTATCAATTCATGTCCCTCAGTTTGCGAAATGTTTTTGGGTTATTTTATTGACTTTTGTCCCCTCTATTTTTTTCTTTTCCTCTTCAATTATTTGGATATTGGGTCTTTTGGACTGGCCCTTTGTTTTTCTTATCTTGCCATTCTTTTTCACCTCTTTGACTTTTTGCTTAACTTTCTAGAAGACTTCCTATGTAGTATCCTTCTTTTCAATAGCTGAGTTTTTCATTATTGCTTTCATGTTTTTAATTTTATGAGTTCCTTTTTATTTTGTCCTCTGAATGCTACTTTGTTGAAACACAACATTCTGTTGTTGTTTCCTGGCTGTAATATCTTCTTTCCCTGAAGGTAATATTGATACTTTTGTTTTCTTCTCTCTGCATAATTGCTGTATCTTTCAAGTTACATTTGACTTTTAAAAAAAAAAAAAAAACCTTCCTATTTCATGATAATGGCTTTCCTTGAATGTCTGGTGATACTTAAATGTATATGTAGAGTCCTGATTAAGATCTGATGGGAACCTTGAAGAAGAGTGGGACTTCTCACTCTGAGCTTCACTGTTTGTGATTTGGGTGAGCGGTTTGTTGGTCAAATTCTCAGGGAGGAATCTTCCAGTCTCCTGCCTGATGCTGCTTGTTCTGAGACTTTGAGGATTCTATGATACACATTGGATTGGCTTTCAGCTTTCCCCATTACTAGTTTGGAATTCAGCTTCTTTATTCTATTACTTCTCCCTTTTCTTATAATTGGGAGGTGAAAAAACCTAAAAAACAAACAAAGGTAGAGGTATGGTGTGAAGTTAAATTCTGGATCCTAACATAAAATTTTTATTTCAGGAAAGAGCCAGACCTGTGTAAGAAGATCCAAAAATCAAGGACATTATGTATGTCTAATTGTTCAGCTAACTTTTCAGTCCTTGGGGTAGTAGAGGAAATCCTGGATTTCTAGAACAGCAGAATGTCAGAATTGGAGGCACCTTGGGGCTAATCAAGCCTGACACATGTGAAGAAAACTCCCCAAGCCAATCAGCCTGTATTTGCTCCAGATGGCGTTCTCTGAGCTTTGTGTTTGCCTGGACTAATGCACAGCTAGCCCCAGAGCCTTAAGTACACTCTCCCAAGAGAAGAGGGAGAGCCCAGAAGCCTGGGATCTAGAAGGAAAGGAAATGTTAACAGATAATCTGCTCAATGGATTATGTACTCACTGAGGCACCAAAACAAACTGTATACAAGTTGCCTCATCTGGTTTTGCCCCTTTCTTTTTTCTTTCCTTCTTCTTCTTCTTACTTTTTGAGATGGAGTTTCACTCTTGTTGCCCAGGCTGGGGTGCAATGGCATGATCTCAGTTCACTGCAGCCTCCACCTCCTGACTTCACGTGATTCTCCTACCTCAGCCTCCCGGGTAGCTGGGATTACAGGGGCACACCACCACACCCGGTTAATTTTTTGTATTTTTAGTAGAGACAGGGTTTCACTATGTTGGCCAGACTGGTCTCGAACTCCTGAGCTCGTGATCCACCCACCTTGGCCTCCCCAGGTGCTGGGGTTACAGGCATGAGCACTGTGCCTGGCCTTGGTTTTGCCCCTTTCAAAAAAGTTTTGAATATTTAGAAAAGGCTTGGTCCTAGGGCGTGATTATAAGGAAGAATGATAGAGAAACCCTTCATCTTCCATTGCCCTACCATGGTAATGCAAGGCTAGAACCCTGATTTCCGAACTCATCATTAAAACCTGTGCCATGGGGCAAGTAATAAAAACTATTGTTATAATATTTCTAGTAGCATCGATTGGTAGAATCATAGTAAAAGAAAAAAAAAAAGGACCAGAGGCTTTTAAGATGATCTTAGATGTCATTCTGGTGGCTATTTCTCTTGGAATTGCTCTCATTTGGAGATATACTGACTTGATGCCACACCCTCCCTTTTTTGTTTTGCCACATTTTCTTTTCTTTTTTTTTTAACTGGAAAATCTGCTAGACAAATTCTAAAAGAGCTGTAACCCATTTTCATATTTTGTATTTAATTGTAGTTATATTTATTTGTATGAATGAGCATTAAATTCATGTTTTTCAAATTTCAAAAATGTGTAGGTATCCTGTTTTCCCAGGTACCCAGCCCCTAGTTTCTTCTCTAGAGCCAACCAATGTTATCAGTTTTTAAAATATATCTTTCAGAAACATATTATTTGCATACAATAAGCACATACTCCTTTTTTCTTCCCTTTCACTTTTTGTGTAGATGGTAGCATTTTACACAAGGTTTCTGCACCTTCCTCCCCAGCAAATAGCACTTACTGTTGCTTGACATACTTCCGCATGGTATTCCACTGTGTGGATGAACCATGGTGGATTTAGCCAGTCCATTATTGATGACCCCTTGGGTTACTTCATCTCCACTTTTTCTTTTTGGGGCTTTATTTTCTTTGTTTCTTCTCTTATTTATTTCTGAAACATAAGACATAAACATTTAGAATTTTAATCGGTATTGCCAATTTACTCACTAAAAAGATTATAATAGTTTACATTCTCATCAAATAGGTGTGGAAGTGCCTGTTTTTTTCATAACGTCACCAAGATAGGTTATTCTCAGTCTCTGAAATATTCATCTTTCTAATAAATATTATTTGTTGATTTTTAGATAGCATTTTCCACAAAAGGCAAATAATTATCAGATAAAAATTACAAAATAGGAAAAGCAAAATAACATGATTTTTAAAATCGCAATCCCACCCAGCAACAACATAGTTATAATTTGGTGAGTATTTACTGCCAGCGCTAAAATTTATATTCCTTTCCTTCCTTTTTTTTTTTTTTGTACAAGTATGGTAACTTACTCTATTTATTGTTTCATAGCTTATTTTAAAAGTTAATAGCGTATGATGAATATTTTAATATTAATTACATCTGTCTTTAATATATTCACATTTTTATTGTAAAAATTTTGAAACATGTAAAAGTAGGTAGAACATCATAATGAGCATCTACATATCCATGACCTAGATTTAAAAATTACTAAGTTTTCATTTCATTTCATCCATTTCTTTTTCTTTGCTGAGTATTTTAATATATTTTCCAGCTACTATGACATTTTGTCCTAACTATATTTATGTATATTTCTAGATTTTAGTAAACGATTACTCCTCAGTTCTCTTCATAATCTAGTACTATTACAAGTGATTATATACATATATATGTGATTAGGTTATATAATGTATAATTATGCATATATCTAATAGGTGTTATTTTTAGAGATAATCTTAGATGTCATTCTAAGATGACATTACGTATATAACAATATGAGATATGTATTTTATATGTACATATACATATAATTATAGATATGTATTATATATACACATAATTATGCGATAGAGTTACAGGGCTGTTCTGCGGCAAATTGGTGGAACCAGGCAGGCTCCTTATCCTTCAATACCCAGCAACCTTGCCCTTTCTCTTAGAGAACCAGCAAAACCATTTAAACAAAGTTGCTGGGGGCATAAACAAATAATACATATTGAAGAGCACATAGGTCTTTTAAAACTTCTCTTCAAAGCAACATTAGCTGTGAGGTAGCTAGGGAAGAATGAATATCCTTGTTTTAAAGACAGGAAAACAAAGGTTTCATGAAGTTCAGGACCTGCCGAAAGGCCACACACTACAGAACAGAGTTGGGATTCAAATGCTTCTTACTTTAAAACCATGTCATTCCTCCTAAGAGTTTTGCATCTTAAAAGAAGACAAGCGATGGTGGTACTTTACACAATGTGACGATTTGGTGACGTGGAAAGCTTTGGAGGAAGATATTTGGGTAAGGAACTACCTTTTCAAAGACTCCAATCTCCCTGCCTATCCTACCAGGAGTTTGAGGTGAGCTGATGAGGCTCTGCCTTGGAGAAGAAACTGGTTGGGGAGATTTTGCAAAGAAAGAGCTATGGGATGAAGAGATTTACTGGATATTGGAAAAGGGGAAGAAGCATTGGGAAAGATGCCAAGGTTTAAGCTTGGATGAAAGGAAGAATTCAGGCTTGGAGCTGATTGTGGGGAAAGGATAGTACCCATCCATTTTCTCATGCTGCTGTTGGAAAAACCTCTAGATAGAGGTATTGAGTAGTCATTTGAAGATGCAGGATTACAGTTCAGAATAAATATCTAGGATAATATATAATATAATATTTTACCTATAACTCTACAGTTAGGACTCACTGTGATAGAGGTGATGGTAGGTAGAGGCCATGGCAGGAGATGAATAGAGACGGAATTGAGAGTGAGTTGTGGAGAGGCTAAGGATGAACTCTTAAAGTAGAGTCATGTTCAGGGTCATCAGGAGAAGGAAATGACAAATGAAGGAGACAGAGAAGAAGCACTGGAGAGAGAATGAGATGATAGTGTAGTACCACTAAGTCAGATGAAGAGCCCCACCAAAGAAGGCAGGGCTTGGTCAAAATACCAAAGGTTACAGTAGAACATCAAGGTAGATGACAACTGAGAAAAGGCCATTAGATATGATGAGAGCTGAGAGCATGTTTTGCACTGAGTGGTTTTGGAGAAAATCAGGTGGAAGGATTATGAAAGGGATGAAGTACGGATGAAATATATCACTCCATCACCTTATGTGCCTCAGCAGAGGTTATCAGCTCCTGACCATGGCAAAGCAGTGGGACACACGCTTCTCTCTCTCTGCTGTTCCAAGCCCCAGCTTCCATTCTCTTGCTAGTACAAATTGCATCAAATCTGTTATTGTTCCTTTAAACTATGTTCTTCCTAAATAAAAACATTGAAAAAGGCTAGAAAACAATACTCTTTGCCCTCTACCACCTAAATACCTAAATGGCTGCATGATTCAAAATTTCATAAGGAAGGCCCTGGCAATAATGAGAAGGGAATGGAGAGGAGAAGGGAGAATGAGGGAGACTGTGTGTTTGTATGTTTGATTAAGATATACTGTGAACATACAGGAAAGTATACAAATCTTAAGTGCACAGCTTGATGAATTTTTTGCACAATATATACTGTATAACCAATATCCAGACCCTGATATAGAACATTTCTAGCATTCTAGAAGTTTCCCTCCATGCTCCTAGCTATGATTATGGATTACTTATTCAACTCCAGAGAGGAGAGCTGGATAAGTTCTCTCCCCATGGGGGAGAGAAAGAAGGGGCAAGTGTTGGGAGCAGCAGAGGAAATAATTATTTGATATTCACAATCCTAGATAATATCTGCATCAATTGTCCTGACTTTAATGTTTTGGCTGCTCCTGAGAAGCAGTATAGCATGACGGTGGACACTGGGCTGCTACATGGGTTTGAATCTCAGTTTTACCACTTACTGGCTTTGTGACCATTCATAACTTATATGAATAACATACCTCAATTTTCTCATCCGTAAAATGGGGGCAGTAATGATACCTACTTGATAGGATGAGGGAGAAGATTGAATGAGACACCGAGAAAAGTGCCTGGCACACAGTCAGCACTCAACAAATGTTAGCTCTTTTTAAACCATTAATGGGAATTCCAGGTACACTACCAGAGCCAATGGGCATATACGTTGTAGGTGGGTCATGTTGACCCTTCAAATCTCATCCTCAGTTGTATCTACAATACTGCTTATAAGGAGCCAGGGTTTTTCACTACATCTCCCTTCTCTTACATGGGTACACACTCTTTTCAGGATTCAGTCTCTCCCTCACATCTCTGATCTAGCCTATCCCTGAGCTCTGCACATGCAGCTGAGGGAGTGGAAATGCCAAGCCTAGCTCTGGTGGTGACCTTATCAAGACCTTTCCAACATACTTGCTGGGTCATCAGAAAGACTTGCTCACTGTGCAGTCCAGCCAGCTTCTAAGGAATTCATCAGTGGGCTGGAATTGGGGTGTGTGTGACCTTGGCTGCTCCCAGGGCTTGCCCCTTCCTTCTCCCCATCCTGACTTCACTTCTGGAGTTGGACCAGTTCTTCACAATCACGGCCAGGGTGACAGCCAGGTGTGATGGATGGATGAGGAGCCACAGAGTGGCAGCGTGCTTGGTCAGAAACTCAAGGCTGTGTTTATGAGAAGGAAGAGGCTGTTTCCTGGAGCAAGCATAATGCAGCTCTAAAAAAGGCAGGGGAAATACATCATGCAAGGGAGCATAACCCTGGGAGGGCCGCTGGGAATCAGAGTACCAGAGAAGCCCTGGCAGGTCAAGGTGCCTTTGACAAGGCCTTTTTTATAGGCCATTTGCGTGAGGGTTTGCTGCTGTTCCCTGCAGAGCTGACAGCCACTCAAGGTCTCAGTGGGAGCTTGGAAGCTAATCTTAGCTGTTGCTTTCCAGACCTTCTCCACTGGTCCTGCTGATGCATTTGGAAAAGAAATAACAAACTCTATTGTTTTAAATAACTGCAAAAATGACCATTTTGGCTGTTGACTCTTGCATAGCTGCAAGTAGATTGGGATCATCAGCTCCTTCCTTTCCTTCCAAACCCAGGGCAAAAGGAAGTGTAACTGGATTCTCCCAGTGGTTAAGAGAGGTACCAAAATGTGTTTTCTCCAAAGAGTCTTAACAGCTCTGTTTATCCCTAAAGCATTCTCGCTCCCCTGATTTCCTTGAAGATCCTGTTGTGCTATAAAGGAGTCTCTGGATAAAATGAGCACTCTGTTAGTTTCCTGTGGCTGCTGTAACAAACGGCCACAAACTTAGTAGCTTTATACAACAGAAATTCGTTCTCTTGCAGTTCTGGAAATGCAAAGTCCAAGTTGAGTGTTATGAGGTTAAAATCCAGGTGCCAGTAGGGCGGGTTCCATCTGGAGGCTCCAGGGGAGAATCTGTTTCTTGACTCTTTCAGCCTCTGGTGGCTGCTGTTAATTCTTGGCTTGCAGCCCCTTCCTCCATCTTCAAAGCCAATGGCATAGCATCTTCTGTCTCTGAGCCTGCCTCTCTCGTCTTCTGTCATGTGTCTCTTTTGTAGTCTAACCATCCTCTGCTGCCCTCTTATAGGACACTTGGGATTAATTTAGGGCCCACCTGGATGATCCATAATAATTTCCTCATTTCAAGATCCTGCAAAGACCCCTTTGCCCATACAACGAAACATTCACAGGTTGCATAGGGTGAGAAACTAGATATCTTTGAGGGCTATGATGTTTTCTTGTTTGTTTGATTTTTTTGAGATAGAGTCCCACACTGTCGTCCAGGCTGTAGTGCAGTGGCACAATCTTGGCTCACTGCAACCTCCACCTCCTGGGTTCAGGCAATTCTTCTGCCTCAGCCTCCCGAGTAGCTGGAACTACAGGCGTGCGCCACATGCCCAGCTAATTTTTTTGTATTTTTAGGAGAGATGGGGTTTCACCATGTTGGCCAGGATGGTCTTGATCTCCTGACCTCATGATCTGCCCGCCTCAGCCTCCCAAAGTGCTGGGATTACAGGCATGAGCCACTGTGCCCAGCCGAGGGCTATGATGTTTAATGTTATGTGTTGACTTGATTGGGCTAAGGGATGCCCAGATAGCTGGGAAAACATTCTTTTGGATGTGTCTGTGAGGGTCTTTCCGGAATTGGTAGACTTAGGAAGGAAGACCCACCCTCAGCCATGTAGGTGTGCATCTCCAAACTGTTGAGCACCTGAGTAGAACAAAAAGATGGAAGAAAGGGCAAATTTGCTCTCTTTCTGCTTAAACTGAAACACCTATCTTTTCCTGCTCTCAGACACCAAATAACAACACTCTTGGTTCTCAGGCTTTAGGGTTCAGACCAGCACCTACACCATCAGCCACTCAATTCTCAGGCCAGATTGCAGATTATTGGACTTAGCCTCCATAGCTGCATGAGCCAATTCCTGCAATAAATCTCTCACTCTCTAGCCTCATATATATATATACATATATATATACACATATACATATATACACACATATACATATACATATACATATACATATACATATATATATATATATATTTGCCAACAAAGCATTTTAAAAATTGAATCAGTTTTTTTTTTTTTTAGTTTAAGCATGTACTTTCAAGCTCACACTTCTCACACTCTATATTGGCATATTTCCAATGTATCCAGCCCCTGAAGGCATTTGAGTTTGAAATCTCTGGGGTAAGGTCTTTTGCCACGTGATAGAGGCTGCCACATTTTCAGAATGAAAGCTGTTAAGATAAGGACAACTATGCTTACAGCCACATCCTATTATACAGGAGCTCTATCTGTATCTGTACCATCTGTATCTATCTCATCTATTGGTTTTCTTTCTCTGGATAACCTTGACTAATACAGGGGCCTTTAATTAGCCTACCATGCCCTCAAGTAACTATCGGAATTTATTAAACATTTACTGTATGCTAAGTTATAGGATCCAGCCTTATAGGGTTCTGTGAGCCCCTCCCTGCTGGTGTAGAGACAAGAAACTGTAGAAATAGAAGACACAGAGATAGAGAAAAGAGAGTTTGGGCTCCAGGGTCCACTGCCAACCAGAGTTCGAAGACCTGCAGTGGCCCTGAGTGCCTGGACACTCTGACTTTTATTGAGTACAAAGCAGTGGGCAGGGAAGGTAGGGTGAGGTAATGGTGGTCGGTGATAGGGTCAGGTAAATCATGTGTCTTGAAGATAGGGGGCCCAAGACTTTTAAGTTGCCAAAAACCTAATGCGTCAGCACTCTTCACGTATTTGTCGGAAATATCAAGGACACTAAGATTATGTTATTATTATTAATTCTTATCTTTTAAGGAAAAGAGAAACCAGGTGCAGAAGGAGGGCTTGAGAGTGGACATGGAATGTGACCACTGAAGCACAGCATCACATAGAGACAGTTAAGCCCCCGGATGTTTGCAGGCTTTCCTGACAGCTGTCAGGCTTTGCCACAAGAGCTTGGAGAAGCAGAGTTTTCTCCTAACTTCCCCAGGAAAGAGATGTCTCGGTCATTTTGGACATCTCCTTCCCTAGCTGGCTAAACAGCGGGCACTTTCACAGCGCTGGTGCTGCTGCACAGCCGAGGCGCCCTCCAGCAGCACTTATGTGGGCGTGACAGAGGGCTTAGAGCATCTTGCCTTAGGATCACTTTGTTCACAATGTCACCTCAGTTACATGCTTCATAACCCAATAGTCATTAGTAGAATTAAAGGTTATATTGAGTATATATCTTTATGATGACAAGTGAGTAACTATAAGATTATATATGATTATATAAAGGAATAACTATGTGTCTATATTTCTAATTCTTTTCTAAATCAATATTTATATGGGAACAGGCTGAGGCTTCAGACCCTTGCCATGGCACTTGCGTGGGTTCCCCCCCCAACTAAGTACCATGCTAAGTGCCTTAATGCAGGTACCCTTAATTCTCCAACCTATGAGTAGCCACTGCAGGCTAATCTGCAGGCAGTAACAGCTCACACTCATTTGATTCTTATGTGCCAACCTCTCTTCTTGGGCTTTAGATGTATTAACTCTCCTAACCCTCATAGCAACCATAAGATATGTATTATTATCTCCATCTTAGAGGTAGGGAAACTAAGGCATAGACAAGTTAAGTAACCTGCCCGAGATCTTCTAGTAAGAAGCAAAATTGGAATGTGAACTAAAGCACATAATTACTAAACTTTCTGCCAGTCCAGCTTTGTTCTTCTTGCTTTGTGGCAGAAGAAAACGTACCTGGCTCCTTACTCCACTGACACAATGAAAGTGGTACTGTGATCTGAGGGTCACCGAGGAGGTCAGTGGGCCAAATATTAGGGTTTTTTTTCACTGCCTGGATATGCCTTCAATATTGCCCTTATATCCCTTTTGAAACTAAGCATTCTTGGAGAAATAACATATTGTCATTAATACCGTTGTGTGAATAGGTTTACTGATAATGTTTTTTGAGATACAGTCTTGCTCTGTCATCCAGGCTTGAGGGCAGTAGTGCAATCACGGCTCTCTGCAGCTTTAACCTCCTGAGCTCAAGTGATCCATGCACCTCAGCCTGGATGTAGCTGGGACTACAGGCAACTGTCACCACAACCGGCTACTGGTTTTGTTTTTGTGTAGACACGGGGGTCTCACTATGTGGCCCAGGCTGGTCTCGAACTCCTGGGCTCAAGCTATACTCCCACCTTGGCCTCCAAAACTGGCATGATTACAGATGTGAGCAACCATGTCTGCCCCTGAGAGGTTTTTGTAATAGAAAGTGAAGCACAAACTTGGAGAGTTAAGAAAGAGAAAGCTGGTATATGGCATGCCAGGGTCAAAAAGTGGGTGGAATTTTGCAGAATAAACTAAACCAACTTCTGTTCTGGGAGGAAGAGGACATGGTGAGGAGAGAGAGAGGGAGAGGGAGAGAGAGAGAGAGAGAGAGAGAGAGAGAGAGAGAGAGATACATAAAAGTAGGCTTGACTTGACAAATGAGAATTGGAGTGTCAAATTTGCTTCAAGGTGGTCAAGCTAAAAGTGTGGAACAACCAGAAATTAGAGCAGGCACTTTACTGGGAAGCAAGGTGGAGAGAAGGGATGATAAAAGGAAATCACTTCTTTGGACTTTTCATTCCAAATAAAACCCCAGTCTATAATCACAATCCATTAACTCAAGAAGTATTCATTCAATTCCTACTGTGTGCTCCGGGCTTTTGTAAGAGCTGCCAATGGAGAGACGCCCATCATCATGAATACAATCATGATGTAACAGAAAACTGGCAACCCAGAGGCCTAATTCTAAAAGCAATCTTTTTGCCAGCAAAACATTTTAAAAATTGAATCAGATTTTTGACGGGGCTTATGATTATAATCCCAGCACTTTGGGAGGCCAAGGTGGGTGGATCACGAGGTCAGGAGTTCAAGACCAGCCTGGCCAACATGGTGAAACCCCGCCTCTACTAAAAATACAAAAATTAGCCAAGCATGGTGGCGGGCGCCTATAATTCCAGCCAC